>JAQIWI010000359.1:0-36811 GCA_034698825.1 Deuterosminthurus bicinctus | reverse complement strand
ATAGAAAGATAGACAGAAGAAGAAAGACTTACTGTCCCCTTTGCCGGAGCTTCCCCTCAGTGACCCTCCTGGACTGTGGGATCCTGTTGAATCCGATAAAGGCTGCAAGGTTTGAGACTGAGGCCGACCAGTTGGTGAAAGTGTTGTGCTGGGTGAGCGGGCACCATTACTTAGACTAGCAGGACTTTGACTAGACTGACCGGAGGAATTGTCATCACGTCCGAATACTGACGTCGCCGCGCCCTTCAAAAGACTTGATGCTTTCAAGGAAGGCGGTTTGGAGCGAATAGAATTGGAATCATCATTCCGATTTGTATCTGCTATCGTGTCTTTACTCGTTTCCCTTGAGACTGGGCTGTGGCCTGGGGGTATATCTGGAATCGGTGAAATACTCACAGCGGTCACTCCTGCAATTCAAAGATCACAAAGATTAGCATTATGCCCTTTTTTACTTATGAGAACCGTGTGTGACAAATGCTTTGTCCTTCATCTTTTGCTACACACACCCCTCATCCCCAGTTATCTTTATTCACACTCTAGTTCCTTTTCTCACTTATGGAACGATTCTGTAGCATTTCAGGCAATCACCC
Organism: Deuterosminthurus bicinctus; assembly: GCA_034698825.1. Classification (NCBI taxonomy): domain Eukaryota; kingdom Metazoa; phylum Arthropoda; class Collembola; order Symphypleona; family Bourletiellidae; genus Deuterosminthurus; species Deuterosminthurus bicinctus. The sequence continues at coordinate 36,221 of JAQIWI010000359.1, read as the reverse complement.
AATGAAAATTACTCATCATCTCATGAATGGACCCAACAAGCCAGCTGCTTTAATTTCTCGTGAGAGATTGATCTTGACCATGATATTCCATCATAATTTTCAGACGTCCTGTATGCTTGTACAAACTCATGCAACTTATGAATTGGGTTGTATTTGTTACGAATTTCGCTTGCCGAAAGATGACATCGGGGGAAGTTAGATAACGTGTAGATGCTTTTGAGTAGATGTGAATAAGTGACAGCTGATAGGTTGGTTCTTCTGTGCAGTTACAACAGAAATAATATTAATAAAAGAGTGGAGGATTATAAGCCATATAAACACCATGGCTTTCATTTATCAATTTTTCCTTGTCTATATGCCCACGAGGGAAACGTTTGTTTCCACTATGGAATTGATTGTAAGTTGTGTATCCACAATAGAACCTGATTTATCATAGGTCTAGAAATGACTATTGTTGTCCTAATCCACCTTATCCTCGGTCTAGGTAGCAAATAATCTCTTCAATATTATTCCACTCCAACCGCTATTTTTCCAAATAGTCAGTGAAAAAAATGAATTCAATTTTCAGACCCAGTGACCTTGTTTTCTGAGTTTAAGCAATTAAGATTATGAAACTTCGAGGCGACCAGTTGTGACGTCTTCATATCGATGCCTCTCCCTATCGCGATCTGTAGAAAAATGTGAGAACTCATGCGATTTTGATACCCTTGTGGGTTGTAGCCGCATTAACTTCAATTTCACCCATCATTGTATCGAGATATTTGATAAATTCCAACAGTGGCGCTATGCAATTAGCAACAGCTGAGCGAAGGGGATGGGCTGGTAAGAAATGATTTCATTCTCTTCAGGCCACGTGTAAAATTTTATCACTCTCTCCTGACGTGCTTTCGTGCGGATCTTGCGCGTAATAGGCGTATACGATACGGGTGGCAGTGTGAATTCGCATTAATAACTTGTCAAGTGACTGGAGGTGCAAAAAGATACTCCTATACCTTGAGGCGATAACGGTTATTATTATGGTCTTTTGAACATTATGAATCCATCCACTCTGCTCCTCTTCACGTAATCGCTTTTGCAAATATAATGATGGTCTATACTACACACTAGGAAGGCAAAAGGACTCGTCGTCATTATCATCTACACACGCTTCATATGCATTGCAGGATGGGCCGGTACAACACGAGAGGACGCACACTCTGCATTCCCTACTACCTTGCTTGATGATTGAGAATGAGAACTGACGAGTGTGTGAGCCTCCAGCTTTTCCTCACAAAAGATCAGACACAATAACGCTTCAGATTTTCAGCATATCGTACCAATCATTCTAATAGTCAGCAGTTTTGTGGTTTTCCACTGTTCCTTATGCAAGGACAGAATCAATTTCCTCACATCTTGTCCTGGTTTACACACAAAATATGCACAATACTAGTAGAGCTCCAATTAATCGTTCGATTGGATTTGTCTGAAAATGATGATAATTCATGTCGGACTAAAGCTTCCATAATTATTCCTCTCAAGAGGAGGGTCGAGTTTTAGGACCAGAACTTTGTCAGGTGACTCATGTGAGTATCACTATGAACTGGTGTGTACAGTACATTGGATCTGAGGGCAAATAATGCTTACCGTCTTTCCCTGGCTTCGGTTTATTCTTTCTCTTGAAAAACGGCATGGTGAGTGTCAAACAGTTCATGCCTTCATGCACTTCAAATATATATAGTCATTCGGCCACGATGGTGAGCCAACAGACACACGTTAACTATTCTCGAATAATCACTGACACGAATCCAGAACTTGAATTTTGACTACGTCGCACTCATAGGGTTACTTGCAAGTCGGTTGTCGTATGAAACACAGTAGTGTAGAGGTGTTCACAAATGTATAGGCAGCAAGAAGTAAAAAAAAACACATGTACACTGTAAAAGGCCGGTCATCCGCGAGAGTTGTCTCGTTTGATTATATCTATCCTCGCGCAACAATAACTAATAATTTCCGTGGTTTTTGCTGCACCATAATCCTCTTCTCTTCTGTCTTCTTCCTCCTTACAAAGGCCTCCGAATTCACGAAAAATGCGTACACTTGAACACAAAATCACACATGCACTTTGTACACCTTACAACGCTCACGCTGGCCACCGAGAAGCTCAATATAAGTGAGCAAAGATATCACTGTGCTGATGATGGAGGTGGTGTTGGTGATGTGTGATGTAGATCCTGCTTCTCCTCTCGCCCGTTCAATTGAGCAATAAGGTCGGGAAAACACAACCCTCACTGAACGCATATTTTACAGTCACTCACCCATACTGCACACAAGGTGAGCCTCGCGGTGATAATGAGCTGTCGGACTTCGCACCTGCTAAAATATTCAAAACCAATTATAGTATAAAACCCATGCTATTCACCATACTATTACGTCAGAGTTAAGCTAAACTAGTGCGATTTTTATGTGCCTAACAAACCTGTCGCTCTCTTTAACTTCTCTCAGATTTTTACAGATTAATGTCTTATTTCACCCCTTCCAATCGATTTTAATACTCCAAATATCTCTACGCGATAGCCAAGTATACAAACCCCTGTCGTTACATGCTGTACAAACAAAGGCAAATGCTCACTGTCTATATACTTGAGTATCTCATAAGGACAAACAAATGGCTTGGTTTTTACTTCCCTGTTAGTTGACAATGTTTTTATAGCGTGTACCTGCTGTCTGTACGTGAAGCAAACTTAGGGCAAATGTCCTTGTCTCTCCAATCGATCTATCAACAAGTATTTATCGGAGTCCTCCTAAATATTTTTTAAACTAATGTGGAGCACTCGTCTCTTGATGTGTGAACAGCTCTAACATTAAAAAACAAGTGACTAAAAGAGGCTTCACATGCTAGACATGCCAGCCTACACATCTGCGGGCCTATTCGAGTTCCTCAATACACAAACTGAAGTTGCATTTAGTAGGCAATCATTGTTCCTGCAGAGTGCTCTGCTTATAATCCGTACCATGACTGTGCTTCCTTGTAGACCTAATTACAATTATGATGATGTGAATACGATCATGCAACAGTCCAGGGTTTGACGGTGCTGGATCAATGTCTTCGGTTTTCCTTATCTCAACTCCCACGTGTCTATCCTTTTTTTTTCAAAATAAACATTTCACTATAATGAAGAGGTACTCATTAAGGATATCTTAGCCTTCACAGGCCATTGCTTAGCGATCAATGGCCTGAAATAGCGTGTAACTGCAAATGCATACGTCAACTCTGTCAAACTGCATGTGCTACAATTTACTCAATTCTAAAATTATTATGAGGGAAGCCTGTGTAGAGTAAGTGTCTACCCAATGTTTGCTCAGCGGATGAGGAATTGAACTTAAGATGTGCTTTATAGTGAGAGTTTTCAAGCGGCGTCGGAATTGTTAGACTCCCAAGTACAGAAACCATTCCTTAGAGGCCGGCAATGAATGTGATTTCTAGTGACAGTGTATAGGTAGGAGGCAATGGAGCTGGATTTTGGAATTACGTACACTTTGACATATTCGGCGGTACTTAGGTAATACAGCTATCTTCATGGTCAGCAGGCTCATTAGTGAGTTTCGTGGGAAATTATATCAGCAAGCCCGATTCTAAGAGCTGTTAAGCATAATCAGAACATCTTCAAGGAATTTTGAAAAATTATTTTCAGATTCAATTGTTAATGAGAGAGGCCGGTTCTCAGCGTAGTGACCGGCTTTTCGTAGTTTTCTGCTTCTCATGACGATGGAGGTATTCATGAAACACATAGGACATTTGAATGTATATCCACATAGCTGTGACATTTAATTACATAAGGATAGAAACCTACGGTAAATGGTTTTGCACAAGATTCACTGACGCATGGTGAAATTTTACGGAACATTAGCACCGTGAATACTTAAAGTATGTGATAGGAACACATTGCGAGATCGTTTAAAAGCCGTCCCTGCCTTTTTCTGTCACTTCACATTCCATCACCTTGTGAGCGTGTGTGACGGGGAATGAAGTAGGTTTTAAATGAAGACGAGCAATGCAACACTAGTTTTTTTAACACTTGAACGCACATATCCAAGTTGAAAGGAAACTACCATGAAAATCCTGAAAGTTATTTTGCACTTGCAATGTAAAACCTGGGTAAGACATGACGATGAATGCCCATTAGTGTGCATATGGCCCACCCTGCCACCAATATCATCTTCCTTCACACTGATCATCCTGTCTGGTTTGGTCTAGTTTCCACCCACTAAAGAACACTGCCAGCCATAAATAATACACTTCCAATTTACACGACCCTGACGCATAAAGATCATCATCATAACCCCTATATTGCCTTTTTAAATTTAACATGCTTTTGCATTGCTGTGTCACTTCGTGAGTCAGATTATCTTAAGCGTAAAAGCTTATTAATACGAGCTCATAACATTAACTGGCGAAATTCTGTTTTTCTTTTTCCATGTAGGAAAACAAAGTACGGTTTAAATTATCACGAGCCAATACTATTCTCCACACGGAGCAATGGTGGAGTGGCTTGTGTATAAATTGTAGCTATATTTCTTTGTACCTTGCTCAAAATTCTAAAATTTTGGCTACTAGAACTTTACACATCCTCTTAAATCACATTGTGCTCATCATGCAGAATCGCTCATATTTGCTGGTATTATTTTGCGATAAGCGATAACAAAATTTCAATGTTTCGCCATGCGTCCTCTACCGTCCAGCCATTCATTGTGTCTGACTGGGAAAGTTCTTGCGTATATATAGTGCTCTGTTCGGCCTTTAGACGTCCGAGCATGCACCAGAAATGCACAGCTGACGAGAGTAGGAAAAGGTCTGGAGTAAAACTCACTTCCAGATTTCCACTCTGCTCCCACATTGCGTCATCCTACCATTTGTGGAAGAAATCCATGTCTCCATGTGTTTGAGATTCAGAAGGAAAGCATTAACCACTCCAACTATCCCCCGATTCACTCAGCCTGTGTTGTTGTTGTCCGTCCAAACACAACAGAAACGTAAACAATGGCTGCCGTTACATGTTTACGGCCAAGCTGTACAGAGTGTTGTAAACCCATGTACAGCTAGCCTTCGACTTCGTCACAAGCCAAACTAAATAAATGGCTTGCCAAGTTTGAGCCAAGTTCCCCTGCCATGCGGGAGTCTCTACCGCCGGAGCATTGACGGCTGGATTCTTTGCTAAACAATAAGCGCAAGAATGTCACGTGCAGGATTCTATACATACATTTGTTATGATTCACTCCAAGAGCGGACTGTCTAATGCTAGTAATACGTCGATGCTTATTTAGACTGTGCCGACTTTCCTGTTACTTGGCCTGCAAAAATGGGTGAAGACAGACAAACTATTTGTTTAACAAGATACTCGCATATGCAGAGCAAAGGGGAAAAATCTAAACATTATGGTAACAGTTAAGTGTGCCATTCATTTGTATAGATCCACGATGGAGCTACCGATCGATAACCTTGAGAAACAGGCTGCGGGCAGTCATTCATTCCCGTCTCAGCTGTCATTTTGCCAATTTCTCATAATTTGTACTCACCACGACGGTCCCCCTACACAGTTTGACTACGTGGTAAACACGTCGAAACTTTCAAGATCTCACAAATCCATTTATGATCTGAAGATGGTATTCTTCAAAATTAGTCCCGTTCCGATCGGAGTCCAGTGAAATTATTTACATTATATAAAGTTGGCTTTGGACATGTGAAATTGTGAGGAAAGATGACAATACTTTCTCCAGAGCCTTCTCCTCGCTAGAGAACAGCATAGCTGTCTTCATTCAGCACTTATCTTCATATTATGATTTATCGTCACAGACGTCAGAAGGAATTCGAAGCCCTGAAAATAGCAGAAGCATGAATGAAGCTTAAACATATGTACTACGAGTTCATCTCACAAGTAAACGATTGGCAAACTGAGGTGTTGTGAGAGGAAAAGATGTCCTTGTACTTGTATTTCAAATGAGGAAAGGCCACACAGATAATTTTTGTAGTGGTAGAACCAAGGGAAAGTGACTAACAAGTACTCGAGGAAGCTTTCTCTGTTGAGTCAGAAATCGTTTGACTAATGCTTTTTTCTATTATCAGTTAATTAACCAGGTAAAAATTAAATTCATGGGTCTCCTGCATCGTCGCGATCGTTTTGTCGTCTGATGTACCGTGTGCAGTACGACAATTTATACCTGTACTTGCGTAGGGTTGGAGTCTCAGTCAATCAGCTGCCAGAGTTAATGTGTTACGAGTTACGAAGACAGTGATGGTGGCGAAGACATACTACTTGTCACCGTTTGGCTATAGTTTACAGGGAAGGACGCTGATTGTTGTATCAGATGAAAGCTTCTCCAGGGTGACAGTAACTACACAGCGACGTCTATGCAATGCAATGAACACAGTGTTCTTTCTCACATGGGTGCTTTTCAGTGATACCCACCACTGCTTACTTACCCATATAGATAACAGAGAAGTCCCACTCAGCATCCACCAAATTTGATTAATCACAATATAATTTCACCCGTCCCTACACACACAGAGTTCCGCGTAGTGCAAATTGACAGCTCAGTCTTGTATTCCGCTTCCTTACAATGCAACAACTTTCCCCCAGATCACATTACCACGCTGCAGGTTAAGCGGCAGTAAAATCTCAAGGCAAAACGTAGGGACACGTTGAACATTCTTGAAAACTTCTTATGCACTGAAGTGAGTTGTTTGGCAGAGAGATAGACTAGAGAATGGCGTACAAATGAACATGACGCTGGAGTCCACCGGGCTTTTCGCAGCAATTTTCAACGGAAGCGTAGCTCGGAGCTTTATTTCGAGCCTTAAACAATCTCTTTGTACATGTTGTGAGAGGAACGAGGAGAGCAAATATTCGCACTAAATTGAACCAGCAGCCGGACAGGTTCCATTGACTGTAGCAATAGTAGCGCCAGAGGCACATTCAGACAACCGTGATTGCCGATGAGCAGCCGGTGTGACAAGGAATACAGTGTATCCGTTAACTTAACAGCTACAACTAGTGAGCCTGAAGTAATAATTCCTTCCTTTCTCCGAGTCTTCAACTTGTCAGGAACTGAACCGGTCTTCGGAGTTCTCAATGCTTGTGTCGAAGCTACTACATGTGAGTAGCTACCAGTATTAGTCGTATTTTTGGAGTTACTGCGGCATTAGTACTGTATATACTGCTGCACGTCCACTCGAGCTCAGTTCCACTCTGTCTGAATATATTCCTTATTTCAAACTGTAGTAGCAGTATTATTGCTATTATGTATGACCAGGAATTTCCTACTCCCTTTAATGACGTCGCTTTGCACTTGAATGAAATATAGAGGTAGACTTTTTGGTGACTGCATGGCTGTTCTGCCTGCAATGAACTACTGGTTTTAAGTTGCTCACTGGTGCTACTTCTAGTACTTATTGTACCATCAAGTCTACCACACAATACCACCTTCCACCTTAACTAGAGAGGAAGAGAGAGCCGTTTGTGACCATAGGTCTCCAGCCTGTTTGTACATGCACACACGTTGACTTTTTATCCAACTCTCCTAGGAACTGTTTTCCTAGTGTATAGAAATAGAACGATTGAACCTCTTCCTCTGACATGTTCTCTATATTGCTCGGCATAGATCAATCAATAAGGATGAACGATGAGAGTCAACTGTGGCAACTACTTCCATGTGTTTATGGGACATTAGTGACAGCTAGGAGTTTGGCAACAACAACTTTAGCATACATGACATGTTATACAGCAACGTCGTCAATTCATTGTGAGTACACGTCCAAATTGTGTGTAGGGTCAACGATGTCAGTCTAGCACACAACACTGCCACCATAACGGACTATTTCATTATAATTTTAACGGAAATTAAATTATACAGGCAATTACATCCAATTCCTCTCACTCAATATACACGCAGGACTATTATATAACTAAAAACGTAATACGTGCAGCATTTTCCATCCCTGTTATAGCTGATATGATTTTTATCCACGGACGACTGTGACTTCCATTTGTTTGACTTCCTCGTATTCTTCAATATAACTGACCAGCTTCCGGCTTGGTTGAAGAGTGAAAAGGCGACTTTGCCAGATTTATCAGGGCCGGCCTTTCCTTACGCCTTCCTACCAACAATGATAATAATTACTGCTCAGGTAATTGCTGCTTTTCTGACTCCCGCATTCCTACTTCCACACGAGACTGGAAGTTCGCGTGGACTCGAGCTAATATTTTTGTGAACAACTTACACCTCAGATGAGTATGCACGTATGCATATGCCCTTGTATGCCACACACGTATCTGCAATCGCCCCGCGAGAAATAACGAAAAGTTGTCGAGTCAGTTCAACTTTGGGTATTTGTACAAGAATGAGCTTACATGTAAGTTGGCTAGACGCTTTGTAGACTTTAAATTATTCACTGTGCTTGCCTACGCAAGTGTTGCCACCATTTCAATATTTCGATAACGCCCGAGTCATTTGCCTCGTATGTAATTACATACTGATATGTGTTCATGTCATATTTTAGCTTGGAGAAACCAGCCTTTATTTAATCCAAAAAGTCGCCTAGCGTCTTCTGAAGCATTCCCCTTCTTCTCCTTCTCCCTCACACTCTCATTATGCATGCCTTGTCAAGATTGACAAATGATGATGTCCCTACCATGAGATGCTTATTGAGTGACTGACTGAACCTTAGTGAAGAACTATGGCATGTGCTGAGGCATGAGATACGCTGTAATGTGTATCAGTTGGAACAAAAAAAATACGATGGTCATGTTTGCTATGATGAAAGATACGAGAGGTCCGTTCAAACTTATACTGCGAGTGCGATTGTTTGTGTATAGGTATTGTGTGAGTAAAATGGCACAGGAGCTAAGAAATTTTCTCTTCAGGTCTTCCCACTGATGCAATAGCTGACTAGTGAACGAAAGAGCGAGAGGGCCTTCCGCAGCTACTTGTTCTTTTTAATTTACTTGTACTCTTAGTGGTACTTAATTCAGACATCGTTCTCCCCACTCGTTCAATAGTTTGCACATCACTCCCTGTAGTCAGTTGAGCGGAATGCCAAGAGGCAGGTTGTTTAGATCGGACGCGCACGTATTGAAAGAGACGTTTTCTTACCTCTTGTGGATTATACTTGAGTGTATGTGTTGGCTTTTATTAGTCAAGAAAAATATGTTGATGGAACGAATTTGGGACTTACTCAGCAGTAGCTGTGACGTAGTTTATATGACCGCATAAAACTGCACCAAGCTAACGCTCACATTATGGTAGCTAATCATTTCCCAAGCATGCATACCCATATCATATCCCAATGGATCAACAACACAATTCGAATGAAGGCTTATAACGGTTATTGTTCCCTTTTATATGTTCTCATGAAAAAGATATCAGACTGAAATTTGCAAGGTAGTGGTAAAGCAAAGCGTGGTTCCTACAGTTTCTACAGCAATGATGCCCATGCATATTCACTTACAGCTGTAAACTTCGCTGTGCCGAGACTCCTTTTGAAATAAGTTCTGAATGCACGGACCAGTACACAACCAAAACAACAATAATAATGGTGTAGTGGGGTGTTATATATTTGACATTCTCACTTTATGCTTCAGCAAAAGCATTTTCACATGCAAGTGACGATGAATTATATTGATATATAGCGAATGTCACATGGCCCTGTTTGCTTACTACAAGGACGTACGCTTTGACGAGAGATGAATTCCGCAGGCAGTTCACTGGTTGTACACATATTATTCGTTTTTCGCACTTAACACTTGCATGCATATGACCACCAGTCCTCTCACACAAATAAGCACTGCAAGCCTTGCTTCATTTATGAAAAGTCCTCCTCCTCATCTGCTTATCCCTCTCTTTTTTTAATTGCAACACACAGCCGCCTTTGCGAAATGTCACAGGGAGAACAACAATTTTCCCCAAAGGATGCAAAAGCTCACTTCTCCTCGTCAAATCGCACTGAGCATGTTGATGCTCCACACCTCAAGTTTGTTCGTACTAGACAGCGGTACTTTGAGGGGAAATCTTGTCACAGGATTTATAGATAACAGACAAATCGGCTTGTCAATTGAAGCCAGAGCCCAATTAATTTACTATCTTTCTTTGTGGTCGTAACCAAATCGAAATGATGAATTGGAGTTACCACAAACTCTTCTAAATGTAAAGATCTTCGCAGGCCAAGTTCAATGCGTCAAACGAGAAAGGAGCAGAGAGGGATAGAAAACAATGGTGACCACATTACTCGTCATAACGCTCACTGAAAATAAGCCTTCAATAAAATACTTGAAGCAACGTACAAATGAATCTCCCTTTGCACCTGACCTTAAATGAACACCATGTGAAGCTTTGCTGACTATATAGGCTCACGCTAAGAGGACTCACTAAATGTCCTGTTCTCGCCACAGCAGCAAGCCTTCGGCTAAGCTTGTCAATTCACCTGAAGATGTAACCGATGGTTTGGTCTAAATGATCTGCTTTAGTGATCTAACCTAATGTTGTTTTCTTTAAGAATTATTTGTCCTATTAGAAGGTTCTCGATGGCATGAAGAGTGTCGTGTGCATCATCCAAGCAGAGTGATGATGATGGGTGATTTAGCGATGAGATTTTTAGCACTCTAGTCCCGCATTTAATGTTGCATTTGAAATTTTCAGCTCACATCTCTCTCTCCTCGTCATGCAAATTATTCTCGCATGGACCGAGAAGCTAAATCGTCAAGATTAAGTGCGTATGTAAGTCTTGTCTAGAATACAGAGTGTATATTTGCACGAGGATTCGTAAAACTAATGGTTTAATATATACATACTCACATATACAATTGTAACTTAGAGGTCCCACAAGCAATTTGTGTCCCAAGGACAACATTTATTAGATATTCCTTTATGGCAGAGTGTGAGTCGAAGTTGGAAGTAAAATTAGTACGTCAACCTATCGGCCGCTCCAACGACTTAAGTCTTCCAGCACACCTGCTTTATCATACACAACGTTGATACAAAGGAGACTGGCCAATGATTTCTATATGTGAGCTTGGAATCCACACAGGGATATGGTTGTGCTGTCATGGAACAGACTGTAGTGGAAACCCGAACAGATTTAGTTCAGGACTGTAGCCTTGAAAGAGGGCAATTAATAACTGGTGCTGGAGTTTTGTACGCCAGTTTTACACGAGACTACAACACAAGTAGCAAAAGGAAGGGCTAGAACAGTAAAACTGTTTGGAGAGGTTCCAATATGAAGTAAGGCATTCCTCTTTCATTGGCACTTGCAGCATATGTGAGAATCAGCTTGAACTTGCAACAGGAAACCTCACAGTGCTCTGGGGACACAAGAGCTGGTTGAAGTGCTCACTAGGGTCGACTGCGAATCGGATTGTACCTATTCTAGTCCACTTGGGGGACGTAGGGCTAGCTTCGGTGGGTAATAGGTTAGGTTAAAGTTACAGAAGTTCGCTTCCACTCCCACTTCTGTCAGTGGTCCGCTATATGAATTACAGGTTAAAAAGAATAATCAGTCATACAAAAACCTCACACGCGGTGTCAGAGTATACACATACCACCACCACACAATTTTGGTTTCCCGACATTCTATATAGCTGTTGGCACACGAAAACTGTTGTAAACTGCCAACTACAAGAATTGCTCCTAACCTTAACACGCCTGCGATATGCTCTTACTCGGAAGACCTGCCGGTATGCAGCAGGGAAGAGGACAAAAAAGAGGTGTTAAGCAACAAATCATTAGTTCACACCGGATTCAATATGTACAACTCAGCTTGGATTTGTCCTCTCCTCGTAACTCATTAAAAAACTGCGCCCTTCAAGCTAGGACGCTGAGGGACAGTTCAAGAGACTTGTATAGAGATCGGAACGTCTTTGACTGATCTGTGTAAACAAACGGCAATCACCTTTTCGATCCTCACAGCACAACATCAGGGCGTATGCTCAAGCAAACTTGCATGCAGCCTTTTGTTAATTAATGGACTGTCTCTTACTTACTGGACTACGAACTGATCAAAAAGCATCCCCAAGTACGCACAGAAGCCCATAAGATAGCATTAGCACTGCTGTTAATTCACATGTAACGCAATATGCCATACAGAGAATAGACACGCACGCATACACAAATTTCTCATGTTAATAGATGATGGTAGTCACATGAACATTATACCTACTCGTTACATATATCCCTATGGCATGCTGATTGGAACAATTTTAAAGGGACATACATTGAAAAATCAGAGTATGTGTCGGTAAGGCATTTTCAGCAAACATGCTCACAGCGTTGGTCATGTCAGTTGGTACAATTGAAACCCTCGTGGTAATTTATTTCTCTCTCCCCCACTGCAATGACTTCAACTTCAGGTAGTGTCATGGCCACCTTTCATTTTGCGCGAACATCTATTCTGTCTCCTCTCCTTCACGCACGCACATAACACACAATAATGAATACTGGTTTACACTTGAATAGGCCATTCTCACTCAAGTATCAGCACTTTGTCCGGTCCACTTTTTTCCTACTCACGAAGCCAGAATGCATGGCCCCAACTTCTAACAAGGGATGCCCTATTGTTGAGTCATATGCTATTTTGGCACGGTTCATCCCACGTATGTAGTATGTATGCAGCATAATTTGTACCAATCATGAATCTCATCCTTTGTACCTGTGGTCATTTTGGTATTTTTATATTATGGCTTGCAATCCGCTTCGTCACATACACAAATTGGCTCACATTAGTGATGTCGAACTTTCCCCAACTGTCTTTAACATATGATACAAGAAACCTGTTGCAGCAGAGCATCGAATATCTCTTACTTGATCATCATTATCATTCTAAGATACGTATAATCGATAGCTCAGATATCGTAACCCTCATATGCGTCTAAAACCATAAGTTACAATATAAGAAACTATTTGATCTTCGCCGTGCATAGTCCACTAAATAAAATTATCGTGTTACATTACCTACAGAACAATGTTGAGAGGAGGAACTCATGGTTTTTGTGTGAATGTGATACTTTCCTGCTACAGTTTATCTTGTTACTGCTGTGTCTTATGTCCAAATTATGTCACATTAGTTTTTAGCCCACTGCCATAAAAAACTGATGAAAACTCCCTTGTATGAAGAAGCTCTTGGGAATAAGGGACGGTGTCTCTCCACACCGTCTGCTTACATACGACGTTTGGTCGTACTTAAGCATGCTCTGGATACTTTAATAAGCAATGTATATTTTGTTACACAGGAGGCCTTCCTAATCCTCACTTTCCACGTGGTAGCGATAAAAGAATCAACGTAGATTTATTCACAGCATAGTATAGCAGCACAATCTTACAGTTCTTATGATTGACACGAGATTATTATGGAAACTTGTGTTCATATTATGTGGTAAGATTATCTCTCACAAATGACCCAGAATGACCCAGAAAACTACACTCAGCGGTTTCATTGCGTGTTTGCTGCCTTCAGAGGGTATGGAGAGCGGGAGAACTTACCGGTTTCTTAGGATCCGTGTATAACTTATGGACCTTGTGATACGCTGAACAGTTGGTTACTACTATAGCTCACAACAAGCTTTCACTGACTACTTGTTCTTCACAAACAACTCAGACACTGAGAGCCCATCAGCGACACATCACTTGCCTATTGCATTTTTTTTACATGACAGCACGCGTACTGACTGCCAGCGTTCATACACAAGCTTCGCACAGCTCACAAAAAATCTCTCGTCGAGATATGTTCCTCCCTCTCTGATATGCCTGCCTGCAGACCAAGTACTACAGACTGTATTATGGAAGCCTTCTAGCATATGCGAAATGCAAAGAGAGTTGTCTTGGTGGAACCGTGTAGTTGGAAGCTCAAGCACGTAAGCAGCAGTCAATATAGCTGTGGGAATTCGCTACACTACAATAGATCAAACGCTATGGTTATAATTTCCTTACGAGATGTCCTCAACGCAATTCATCACACAATTACATCGTAATAATTAGTTACACTTAGTGCAACTCAATTCCTTCATGGATAGTCGTTGCTATTGCTCCTTCCAGACACAATCTCTCTTGACAATTGAGAACCACATGACTCACTTTGTCCTATGGAAAGTAAAATATGGCAGCAGCAAAGCTCCATACGGAAGGCGTAGTACGGGAGTTTTTTTGAGTGTGTGCCTGATTAGATGTGAACATCGCGACAGTCCCACTGTTATTACTTTCAGTAGTTAGCAGTAATACGTAAGGCACGGGTACTCCTGGGGATGGCTACATTTTTGTGGTGTATTATGGCATTATTATGCCATTTCATCCATCAGAAAATAAACAAGAGGAGTTGATGATGGAGCTGATGATAATATTTTATGAAAGAGAGTTAAGGCAGACACGCGCACAACTTTGGATGCTTTCGTGGGAATTGTAATGATTATTTGTACTCTTACTTATCTAATTCTTCCTCTTTGATGAAAAGATTTTGAGCCTCCGGCTCGCAACCGTACCATCACAAAAGACTCATACACAACCACCAGCCGAATTACTGGTCGTCATTTTGTGAATGTACAGCACAAGTTGAATAACATGTCCTCCAGCATGTCCTACAGTAAGAAATGTCCTTCGAAAGCTCGATCCCATCGGCCCACATACTCTCTTAATGATAGAACATACTGCACAATATGGGATCTGGCTATAGTCAGCACATGAGTTACCTGTGTCTGTCAACTGGTGTCAATCAAGCGTGTGGTACATTCAGTGCTCTCAAGTAGTTCTATGCTTTTCACCTGCACGAAACTTAGAGGGAAGGGCACGACGAGACTATGCCATTTTCCGTCTACTACTCTAATATTAGCTGGGAGGTGGTCCAATTAATTCTCCTTCGTGATCCATGAATTTGAAATGAACAAATTTAAAAATGCGTTGCAGCTAGTTGGTTGCCCTCACACACCTAGAGAGTATGGCGATTGAATTTTTACTGCTCACAAATCTGTACAGCGCGGTGCTGACACATGAAATGAAGACTTCGGTAATGAATTGATACAGCCCGTGCTCACTTCAAATTTAAAAAAATCGTTTCATCCTCCCGTTTCCTCAATCAGCAACTGTATCATTCCTTCTCCACTAAAAGATGTATTCAAATTGTATCCTCAAGGTAGAATAAAATTGGCAGAGTTAGGCGAATGAGCATGGTAATTACGCTAACAAAGTACCACGCCTTGAGCTTGGAAGATCCTACGATCTATAGATATCACATTTCTCACTATATTTACATTTAAAATACGTATGTTAATAGGCTACTGATTGATGACATGCGGAAAAAACGTATTTTAACCAAATTTGTACTTAAGAAATATTTTCTGTTCGTGCAACCAATGTCTGAACTCGACAATTCATTTTTTCTGAGCATGTATTGTTGTTGTACTAGAGGCATGTCAGGATCAAATGATAATTATTGAACTGACAAGTCAATGACGAATAAAAATAGCCAAGATGCATTTTTCGGCCCGCTATAGAGTTTTACTCGTCACGTATTTAGTCTAGAGGTCCCGAAACGGGGATGAGAATCAACAACACAAAACCCGATGAAATAAGAGGACGAGACAGGTTTTGAGTTAGGTTTAACGGAAAAGGTATTAGGGTTTATTTATCCGGAAAAGGCTCGGACATTTCACTAGGAATCGAATTGGAACGGATATTGGAAATTAACGGATGGATAACTGATACGAAAGAATTGACTTGATCTGATAATTTAAGATAAAAGAAGTAACCACGCACACGCAGTAAGGCTAAATCCCCAGAGATACACACAAACCCCCGAAGTCTAGCGTACCCCGTGAAAAGCTTCACACAAAACATAATTAAATGCCACACACATTCATTCACACATTCATACACTACAGAGTCGAGACCCAGCACTGCACACGTTGCCCGCACGGGCGGTGTGCCTATTCCATACCCTATGAGAGTCGGAGAGCCCGACGTTGTCCCTTTGCCTATGGCGGTGGGTTGACGAAGACGGTGCGTATGGCTTTTGTTAATGGATGGTGATGATGTGGTTGCTGGCGGTTGCCCTTTGCTGTCATGAGAAACCCAAGTAAGCATTTCAAGATGTCTGTTTTCGTTGAAGCCGGTGCTACCGAATTTGCTTAACTGTTTTTGTATCGAGTTTGAATTTGAAGGTGACAAGTACCCCAGTTTGAGACTCTCTGTGACTTGATGCAAAGTGCAAAAATTCCATCATTCAGCCGTAATGACTTAATAATTTAAAGCCGCAACAGCAGTACATCTCCATGCGAATATCACCTCTAGATTGGATTGTCAAGAAACAAAATGTGATTCACTTCAATGGACCATTGACGTGCTCCTCATTCTCCTGACATATAAACAGTCTTTATCATCCTTGCGGACGGGAAATACCGCAAGAATTAGCTGAGCTATTATAATGTCGCCTTGGAATGGCCAATAAAAAACATTTGTACACTGAAGAGCGCTGCAAAATCAATAACATAGGCGATTTCTCAATCTTCCTTGACCTTCGTGATAACTTACGGTGTCTTGGAATTTCTTCAGTGTGCATGTGAAGTCTGCCCATTAAGCTCCCCCAAGAAAAAATGTCCGGCCAAACTTTGCAAGCTAAGCATATCGGACTATTGCTTATAATGTCCTGCAGATTTTGCAGTGCCATCGTCAACATAAGCTTGCATAGTGATGGTATTTTATCACCCTCACTGTAGGTCTCACAACGAATTTATTTGAAATCTATGCTGTT
Source organism: Deuterosminthurus bicinctus (assembly GCA_034698825.1). Taxonomy (NCBI): domain Eukaryota; kingdom Metazoa; phylum Arthropoda; class Collembola; order Symphypleona; family Bourletiellidae; genus Deuterosminthurus; species Deuterosminthurus bicinctus. The sequence continues at coordinate 19,462 of JAQIWI010000359.1, read as the reverse complement.
GTACGTTTCGACCGTGTAAAAATTGTACAAGTGCACGTAACATGCACTGTGCAATCTGGAAAATCAAATAACTGATGGGTTTCGGGCATGTCTGAATGATGGTACGTTTGAGACACAACATACAAGCATTCATGCTTCTGTCTAGTATTTAAAGTTTATCGAAGTTTGATTTATCTAGAGTGATTGCTTTCCATAATTTAAAGGGCAGGGAAGGTTTCACCACTCTAGAAACTCCTCATGTATGAGCGATGGGGAAGTAGCATCCCCCAACTGAAGTTTTGCATGTGCTTGTCATCGCTCGTGTCAACACAACTGACGAAGAACGAAAATATGCGTAATGCAATTTTCATGTCTACACTTGGAAGACTGAGGCGAAGGACCTTTTGATCACTTCATCTCATACATTTGTGAAGACACGGATTGATTTAATGAAGTGAGAAAAAGTAGAAATTAGTTCGTACTCGGTGCTGTGTGATGTATGCTGATATTACACGCATATTTATACAAATACACTCCCAAATACGAGTCAGCTTTTACCGTCCATTATTTCCACAAAATAATGACACGCTTAGTAAGTTTCAACGCTTAAGATTGCCTTAAGACACGGAACATGCACAGGAGTCTGTATTGCTAAATTATGTCCTAAAACGGCCTCATTTCCAAGGAAACGACAGTCGAATGCTGTCAATCTCCATAATTTATCGTCTCGTCTTATTTCCATGCGAATGTTTGCGAAAAACCTTGGACTTGCACAAAGTACTCGAAGTTCAAGACTAAACAAGTAGTACGCACCACGATGATGATGTATGAGACATGTAATTCACGCTGCCTTATCTCGCCAACACAATTTTAAAGTCTCTTGCCCGAAGCATTATTGGGCTCGAAACGAGTGCTTGCTTGGACAAAACTACTGCAATAGAAGTACAAACTCATCCCGTAAGTAGCAACCGTGATGTATCCTACTGCGTGTACTGCCAGTTGTGACTTTCGGACAACTCGTACTATAGATGAAGTTTAATGATAGCACTGTGTTCATCCACAATTATATAATTTAAATACGATCGTCCATTTCATTCGCTTCAGGGAACCACGAGCTTGTTTACATTGGAAGGCGTAAATCATTTCAAAAAGCTGGCTGTCCTGAGGCTAAAGATAATTCATTACTTATGAGCTATAATCTCATGAAGTTGTATGAATCTGAACTTTATCCGTAGCATGGTTCGACTGCATTAGTTAAGCTTACATTCTCCTGACAACAAATTGAGCGCCCACTACTGCTCTCTGGGTAGAGACCAGGCAATGCTCAGTTACGAAATTCGTTATACAAAGGACAGTTTTTGCTTCGACGACCACTGCAACAAGAAGTCAAGAAATGTGAAAATTAATCCACATAGAAACAGCATTGTAATAAAGGGTGGTCAGTCAGTGTATTAATCATCATGGGAAATTAAGGATGGCGATAATCAGCGCAAAAATGTTTCATAACTACACAATCGTCACATCAGATCATTAAAACACGTCAAGGTTTCTCATTTTACTTCGAAGTCACATCACAAAACCTGTTTCGTGGCAAGTGATTTGCTTATTGTTGTCTATAGAACTGTAAGCATGATTTACACGGACGACTAACTAACTTGGTACTACTCCCTACACGCGCAATGTGTAAGCTTATTTGACACAAATGTTTAAATGCACCTGCACGCGGGGAATTATTCTTAATTTAAGATCGTTCCAATTGGCTTTAAATTAAGATACATAGCTTGTAATTAGATGTGGATTAAAATGAGTATATGGGTATATTCTCAGTTTATGCTTCATCTTGAGAGCATCTGGTCTGATTCCAACACTTAAATTAAGACGACTTAAATACGAGCAACGCCATCGAACCTGTTCACTTCTGGGTTTCATGCCTCTGAACACATGCCTCGTATGAGAGGATCGCATTCCATACAATAGCATGTAATAATCAACCAGAATGACTTCCATAAGTATCACAGTAATGGGAGCAATAATTTTGTGCCCTTTGCCGGGCGTTGAGGGTTAGCTCATGTTGATGACTTATGAAAGCCTGCGCGTCACACATAAGACGTACTTGAAAACTTTACGTCGGCTTGTATATTCTAGCATGAATGGTTGAACTGCGTACGAACCAAGGTTAATTTACCTTCATCATGGCATAATTTATAAATAGAGTTTCTGTAATGGCGACCACGTAAGTCATGAGCTACCTTGTTAATGTGTACTCCAGCACCAAGTTAACTTCTGCCCTTGTTAGTTCGCTCGTGTGTTGTCTTGAATAACGTAGAGTAAAAATTACGTCGTTTATGCATCCAAATCGGTTGATGGGGTAAATATTCAGTCTATTCATACTTCTCATCTCTCATTCATTCCGTCACCGTGTTCAAGGCAACAAGTCATTTCATCTAACCATTCGAAACTTTGCGGACACCCAACAGAATATGCTTTACGAATATACGAATTTTGATCGACACTCAGACTTTTTATTTTTATTTAGCTAAAGATGCATATTGTATGACAAAACACAGACAAACAAGACGGAGGATGGTGGAAAATGTTTATCGTTGAAACGAGACGTCATGACAGAAGATGAACAAACCAAAGTCCTAAATCATCGTTTTGTTGTTCAGCTTGAACATGTTCCTTCACAATCGACCAAAGAAAGCAGGAATATACAAAGGCTTCTTGAGATGTACAACAGCAACAAGCAACAAGCCTGCTGTTCCGGCCACTAGACCATTCCGGATCTTCCGTAGAACCTTAAGACATTAATTTCCGAAATTTCGATCAATTCAAAAACTTGTACAACTTGATGAGAGATAATGACAAACCTCATCTTGCCATTTCCTTTGCTCTATGCATTTAGAGTAAGGAATCCTGGAAAACGTGACTGCATTGTACAGCGGCATCCAACGCCCGTTCCCCAACACTTTGTTCATAAGTAGATCTATCATGCGTCGGAAATAAAAGCCTCTTTGGTTCACCAAATGTCTCATTTCAAGGTAATTGTACATGGCTAGTTCGCAAATAGCCACAGCATCTTCACTCCGCTGCTTCGTGAACAGAGCAACACAAGCATCAACGCCATTCGTTGCTAAACAGCTCGCCAGCAGATCGTCTAAAATTAGGACATCTTCAAAGCCCTGTAATAAAATTACCAATTGTAATGGTCGTTCACAGAAACAATGATCTGTGGCATCAGAGCTTATATAACCAGCTGTCTGGAAATTTAAGCTGTGCAAGAACTCACGGCATTCATTCCTTGGCCATAAAACGGAACCATTGCGTGAGCAGCGTCGCCAAGAAGAACTGCCTTATTCGCATGCAGAGGGAAGCACTGTACGTCAAAAGAACTATATTATGAGTAATCCAAATTATCTCATTCTTCGTTCGCAGCAATTACCTTCACCGAAATTAGCGCGGATGGCTTGGACTTGAGAAAGTCTTTTACTAATTGATCCTCCCCTATGAGCTGGACAGCATCAGGGAATTCGGACTTACAGAAGTTCTTCACATTCTGAATCCGGGAATTTTCATCAGGTGCATTGATTTTGTCAAACATCTGAGGATTTTTTTGGATCAAGATATCAGCATCTCTTTTATTATTTATCATATTCAGCTTACCTCAAATGGCATGAATAATGTCACTGTGAAGGAGCCATCTTGATTCGGCAGTGCAATCAACATGAACTCATTCCTCGGCCAAATGTGGAGGTAATTTGTTTCCATGGCATGCTGAAATTAAGCATAATTCAATCTTCATTCAATGTGTTCACATTCTAATTCCAGCCTATATATCGACCTCGCCATTTGTCTTCGGTGGTATGTTCAATTCAAGGTATCCATGTTCAATGTACTGCTGAGTGAAATTCGTCCGGGATTGCTTGAGAATGGCTTGACGCAACGAGGAGTGTGCTCCATCAGCTCCTATGAGCAAATCAGCCTGGACCTCCACTTGTGCCTCCTTATTGCCATCCCGCTTTCTGCGTCATGATCACGCAAATGTAGTTTGAATTACATTATACCCATTGGCATATGAATGTCAAAGCCAATGAACTCAAATCATTTGCAAGTTCAAGTTCACTCACCGGAATTGCAACTTCCCTTCTGTCACGTTGGCATTGATGAGTTTGTGATTAAAGTGCAGTTTGACATTTGGCAGTTTTTCTGCACCTGCAAAACACGAGACAGTACACAACTTCAAGTCGAAGATACAGCATTCGTGAACATTTTGTCAGCAAAAAACTGAACTGATTAAATAAAGATAATGGCATACTCTCTGAGATTGCAATGGCTTTGGCGGAGAGTACTGAAGGGAGTTGTGATTAGAAAATGAAAAACCAACTTCCTAAGACGTCAATCACACGGTGCCGAGAAACAACGTCAAATGGCTTAAGCGTCACGTCATACGTAATATATAAAACACAAAATTGCGGTTCTTACTTGACAGAAGAATATTATTCAAATGCCGACGGCCCACGGAATAGATACACTGCAAAATAAGACATATTTACTAATTTTTTCGACTGATTGTGTGATGATATCAAAGACGAACATATTTGACAAACAGATCACACCTGGTTGCCATTGGGGTCATAGAGAACTTCCTTTCTGTCGCCAGAATGAGCATGCAACATCCGCCCCTTCATAGGGATACCCGTAGAGATTATAGCTTCCTCTAATCCCACCCTTGCCAGACTGGTTCTTCCTCTGACAGACAAGGCCAAGTTGATACTCCGACCTCTCGATTGCTCGGGATCTAGCGTTCGTGGATCTGTTAAAAAAAACTGTTGAGGCTGCATCATACGTACGAGATATGACTCAGGTTGTAGCGAAACGTCGCATGTCATTTAAATTGTCACCTGGTCGATATTCAAAAACTTCAACTTCGTAGCCCCTTTGACCCAACATGCAAGCAGAAAGAGCTCCGACCTTAAAATTTAATTCATTCAACAATTAATGATCGAAAATACATGCGCGGCTTACACTGCTGCCCATGTTTCACCGTCGTGTTTTTGTGTAGCTGTCAATCAGTGAATGCTACCACATGCAAATTTCCCCAGTCTCCTGCCCCGTAACAGGTTGATTGACAGTGACATTCACACAATAATGCGACAATAAGAATTTAAAATGTCTTGTGGACAATCTGAAAGATACAGATGGCAAAATAGCGGCACCTACCAGTCCACCACCTACAATAGCCACCTTCATGTTTATTCTTCTTTGCTTGTCAATCAGTATTGCAGGGAATATAATTGGAAGCCTTTGTTCGCCTAATCTCCGGTCAGTGTGTGTGTATAACAAGAGCCTTATAGAAGCTTGATATTTTTTTGAGGAATTGCTCGAAGAAACGGTCAGCAGAGATGAATGTCGCTTGGTTGACAATGAACTACAGGTGCCGTTGATGAATTAGCCCATCAACTTCTAAAGTGCATGATGTGGAGTCTTTGAATGAACAGAAATAAACGTAAGGGAATTATCAGGCGACGTGCAAGGTCGCACACACAAACGCAAATGCACCGAGAAGTATTTGCCCTACTTGAATGGTATTTTCCAGAGATAATCAGAGGACTCTCTGAACTTGACTGATCCCAACGATAATAAGCAAGTGTAAAATCAACTAGCTTAACTGGTCAAACAAAACTTGAGGAGCATGAAAACTTCGAAGGCTTCATCAAGATATTCCATCGTAGGCATCACATGTCATGAGCTGACGCACAAAAAATGACTGTTATGCAAGAAAAATCATGGACAAGCAACATTGCATAAACTCAAGTATACATATAGCTGAACTATGATATCTGATCCGTCATCACCATCATATCTTATTCAAAGTCATAGGCAAGGATTATTGGAGGAGGGTCTGGCTTTTTAACAGCCCGCATAGGAAACCTGCAAGAAACGAAGAAACCGGTTCGCATTACTCACGTCTCAATCTGGGTGGTTCGTCTGTCAGTCTCATCTTCCCTCTCACCTTCTCAACTCACGTGAGTCGCTGGTAGACATGATGGCATGGATAGTTTATTGTTTGCTCAAGTAACAGGGAAGTACCAGTACCACAGCGGCACTTTCTTGGTATTTCATACTAACCCATGGCAGCCGTGAGACAAACGCCTTTTTCCTCCACAGTTTTGTCAAACTTGTGCCTAAACTAAGCGTTTGATAGTAGCTTGTTTTAACGAACACAGCACAGCCATAGTGTATTATAAAAATCAAAAATTCAAGAGAGCAATGCCGTACCTCTTGGGATGCTAGCTTTTAGTTACGTAAGTATTGATTGAGCGTTACAAAAACGACCCTAAATTGAGCCGTTCCACGTCCTGTCATTGTGCTCCTCAGAAAATATGCGACGCTTCATGCTAGAGTGCTTGCCAACTTGCCAACCATTAATGCCTGACAACGCCAATAAAAAATAGCTGCTCAAAAAATAATTTATTATCCAACTCATCAATTGATTTCGTAAATTTTGGTTAAAGAATAACTGGACTCTCAGCAGTACTTTTATGTCCTTGCAGTGATGCATTAGTAATTGATAATACATACCAGATTAAATTTAGTCTCTACAAAATACATGACTCGTGATGGTATGGTAGTGTGGATATTTTATTTGGTAAGAGGGCCTTATCCCGATAAATTTTTAACTATATAACTTCCATCTCTGTGCTACACACTCCAGTCCACACCGGTTCTGGATCCTTCACCTATACAAGTTCATGTAAATGCCACAAGTAAAAAAAACACGACTATAAAATCCAGTAACGACATACAGCAATCATGATCATTTCCCACAACCAGGCGTCGGCTTCAAAAAGTTGAAGTACGGCATAATACGTACATTAGTCAAATATTTTCCCAGTGTTTCTTCATAGTCTCTGCTGATAATTTCTGTTCCATAGTCATTTGGTAATCACTGAATTAATGGAAGCTATGGAGCTTACTTTTCGTCTTCGGCATTTTTACAAGAAATAGAAAACTTATTCAGAATGATTCCTTTCGTTAAAAAATGTCTTTACGTCCCAAACAATACAATTAACATACATGATAAGGCCGTGGGGCATCTTATTGTGAGAGTGAGCTTATTGTATTGAATTCAAGTATCGTATATGCGACAGTCTGTGAATAATTGCTGTATGTATAATTATAGTAATTAATTTACTAACTCGTATTACATGCCTACTAAAATTTTATGAACCACGAGGATAAATAATCATTACTGATCTTTTGTCTTTTAGCTTAAATCGTAAGGTTATTGAATAGCAATTTGTTATAAAATCTAACCTCGCTCCTGTGTATATGAGGACGGAGAATGTAGTATTGGAGCGGATCACTTTTTGTGATGTACCATATATCTATTACCGTTACACTAAAAATACTTAATTCTTACCCTAGTCTCAATTACCTCAAGGTTTACATATTGGGACGGGGCGATGTTAAGTACTAAAGAATCATAGCACCATTACTTACACACCGCATCATCATCATAATAACACTGATCACTACTTAGCATATGCTTTATCATGATCGATCGGTAGAGCGACACAAGATTTTGCAGACAGGGCAGATTCTATATTTACAGTAATCATCTGCAAACATATAGCTATAGAGATAACATGCGAAAAAAAATCATATTATTTTACCGATAGCATTAATAAATGTTTTAAAAATTTTCTTTCCCATCTTCATAATAGCTGCTGACTTGAAATAATGTTGTCACCAGTGGGGATATTCTCCTCCTTCATCATAACATAAAATGAGAATATGTCATCACAGTTAAAAAAAAAACAGAGCAGAGATGAAAACGAGTTCTAAATGCTCGACACGGTTAGCACTACACAGTCCGAAAATATTCGCTGCTCTATTCAAAGGAACAATATAGCCAAGAGCATGTATCAAGACAAAGTGAACACTGATTACGAGAATGAGAATTATAACCGAAACCTTAAAAATGCATAGAAAACAGGTGAATCAAACCTTTAGGAATGTAATAATCAATGAATCACTTATCCACAAAATGCGCTCAAACTGGAAATCCACTACGTTAGATTAAGTACCATTGTTGTCGTGGTAATTCCGACCACATGGCAAGATATTGGTCCGACATTTCAACGCATATATGCGACGAGTACAACATAAGAAAAGGTTCAGTCAATCAAACTGGTCAATAAAAAAAACTTGAATGATGATAATAATAATACCCAACACAAGCAAACATGACTACATGGCTCATTATATGAGCATTATTACAATAAGTTAAAACAATGTTAAAACAGAATAGACCGAAATCATGATTCAATGGTAAAAGGATGCCAACAAAGTTAAATAGGCTCGAGTGCTCAATACTTTGACTGCCCACAGGAGGGGGAAAATATGCTGGCATCCATAAAAATTCTTTCAGATGGCAAAAATATGAGACTTGAGAAAAGATTAATAATAATAAGGCTTTTGAAAATCTTAGCTCCAAGGAATGCTGCCACACAATACATGTTAACTATAAGGCAAAGGCATAATGACGTATAAAGCGATCGCGGATTCATAAAAGTTTTGATGAGTTCCACACAGACTCAGGATTCTATCCAATAGGTCACGCCAGCTGCCAGTAGTTGAAGCTTATGAGTGACTTTCACCAAGCGTCTGTCTATATGAATAGTCACAAACTGTTTGCACTGATTCATAAAAGTGTTTCACTGACACTGAGTCCACTGTTTCTTTTGAGTCTAGAATTACAATGGACGGACGAATTATATCACACAAAAGTATGAGAAGTTCACAAAAACAGGATGTTTGAAGAATCTGAATCATCCTCTCGCTGATGATGAGATGAAGCTGAGTTGGGATTTACAATCGTAGACATCGGCACGGGGCTACTACCCGACCGTCGATGCACAATAGGGACGCTACTATTATTAATCACGTTCGGTCCGTAGTTAAATTCCACAAATCCATTGCTTACTTTCCTAGGGTCTGTGCTTTTGTAATAGCTACTCATTCTGTCGGTTATTGAGGGGCCATATGGATGATGAGACGAGGTTTCTCCAGCGAAACCACCTGTTGTACTGTGGCTATGATGCAGACCATGACCCGCAGCTCCACTATTACGGCTCTTGCTCATGCTACTGGGAATAAGACTTTCCTGATCGATGTTTTGACTCTGGCCGACAGAAGACGTTGAGCGACTTCCGACGCCACGAGGTAAGCTTGACGTTTTCAACCCTTCCATAAGTCTGTACGGTAGAAGTTGCTGAACAGGTTGAGAGCTGCCCCGTGACAATCCACGGGATCCCTTCCCTTGACTTGAACGATTCGTTGCAATATTTTCACCGGGTAATAAATTAGCTGGAACACTAGTGACTTTCGGAATCCCTACTAACGTGGTTCTAGGTAAAGGTTTGGGCGCCTCCGCTCCCGGAGGAGGAGAGCTGGCTGATAACGCCTTCACAGATGAACTATTAGCTAAGAAGTGGGGAATTTGCTGTCTAGGCAGCTTCACAGCATTGTTCGGATTAGGTGGAGCTACCACTGGTCCTGGAGGAGGCGGAACTGGTCTCCTGGGGGGCAAGGCAACAGTAATATTTTTCTCCACGGCTGGATTCAATGAACCTGGGGACACAGCGTCCAAATTGGGTCGGATTCCTTGTCGCTGCAAAGCTTCCAATTTCCTGCCACAAAAAAATACCGTTAGGTACCCAAAAAATACACAAGGACACTTGATTGATATATTTAGCTACCTGTAGAGCTGCTCTCGTTGTTGAGCAATGTCTTTCTCTTCATCCTGAAGTGTACTCAATTTCTTTTGCAATTCGGCTTCTTTTTGTTCCATTTGCTCCTTTTGAGCCATGAACTGCCGTTGCCATTCTGCCTTTTCCGTTTCTAACCGTTGCTGTGCCTCTCGCAAGTCTTCCATCCTTCTCTGTAACTGATGCTGACTCTGATTTATTTGAGGGGTCAGTTGTGGAATGAACTGCTGAAATATTTCTCCACACACGTCTGCTAGTTGTACAACAACCTAGAAAACCAAAATATCCCAAAAAATTACGTCAAAGACGTCTTGACGACGCATATAAAGCTTTTGTAATCAAACGAGTGGCCTACCTGGTAAAGTGCTTTACAATTCACGTTGGCAGGGTGATCAAAATTGGACCTTTGTTGACTATCGAATCCCCCAAAAGTATCAGCTCTTCGAGGTAGACCAGACAGCATGGCAGAAACATGCTCGCTCGCGCAGCTGGCACTCCGATTCACACCGTTAGCGTTTCCAGCATCCATCACGTTGAGCAAGCGCTGAACTTCCTAATATTAATTCAGAGTCACATCTATAATAATAAAAGAACTCCTTGTTTTCATTAAGAGAAGAGCAAAATCTATTTACATTAGATGCTTGAGTAATGGAGTTAAGAATGTCATCTTTTCCCACAAAATGGTTAGCAGTCCACAGGTGAGGCTTATCTGTACGGAGGGTGTCCACCAGTTTAGAGCGAGATCTCAACAGACACAAAATTTGCTTGTCATGCTCATGTAGCTCTTCTGCAAATTTGAATAAATCAGGCAAATTAGGCAATCAGTCTCGTACATTAGACCACCAGAGGTTGCATTGCGAAACAAACCTAAAGCTCGTGCTGTTTTGCTGTCAGGATAATCAGCTCCGTCGCTCAAAAAGTCTTCATCAACATCTGACACGATTTCGAACTCTTCCTGACATTTTGTACTTGCATCTCGAATGATCTCGACCCACTTATTTCGGTGAGATGGATTTATAACTTGAAGTTCGATCATTTCAGGTTTGGTAGTACCGGTTCCCAAAACCAGGAAAAGAGATGAGTTCTGAGTTGCGTTTTCCCGCACAATCAGATGATTCAGCATGACGATTCCAGGCTGGAATAAAATTATTTTAGAGATTAACAAATTGAACCCTGAAAATTCGTTTAAATCTTTCAGATGCTACTTACTAATATCGGTGGCCCCACAAAATAAAACCGCCCACTGACTTCTTGAGCAAAAATGATAGAATCTGTTAAGATTAATACGTTACAGATGGTGCTTCTACCACTGAGACTGCTACTACTTCCGTAAGCGGATGCACTACTCCCTGGCACTCGATTCGTTACTGAGGCAACGCCCGTAAACAGCAGACGTCTTGTGGGTACTTGCGTCAGATCTTCTTTACGGAAACGTTTTTGTCCAACTTGAACCATTGACTTGCTATCCAATCTCTGACAGAATTCAATCAGTCCCTCCCGCTCTCTCACCCTTTCATTGACTTTCTGGTTTAATTCTTTGGATGCGTCAACAAGCTTGACAATCTTCTCTTTTTCTTCCACAAATTGCGACGTTTTCTGCAGGGGTTCAAAGAGCAATGGATATTTCGTTATGCGTTGGGCAACCAAAAGAAGACATTCTGGAACATTCTTCCGCGCCAGCATCGGCTGCAAAGTCATCAACAAAAAACATTGTCATCCATCAAGTACACATTGAAAGCCAGTATGGGACACACATATAAAGGGTCGCATTGTACTCCACTCACCTCTTTACTCCAAGCGTTGACAAGAGTTGCGAATTTGGGATCTTTCTGCATCGACTTGAATAACTCTAACGACGGCTTGTGCGACGAGCAAAGTAATCCATATAATCGAACCATTTGTTGCCACTTCTCACCACTAAATTGTTCCCACAACAAGTCGGCCAAAGTGTCCACAGGCTTGCCCATGTCTCGAAATTTCAACTGACGTTCCCTCATTTGTTGAAAGAATGAACAGTGGACCTATTTACGGGTAGATTTATATGAGGAATAGAGGCACTCTGTATAGTGAATGAAACTGAAACTAGAAAAATAATTTACTTGAAGAAGCTCCGCCAGTCCTGGAAATATCTGCCTGGCTGCTCGGCTGTACCCAGACCTCCTCATTCCACCCAAGAAGAGATAATGCATGAGTGCTAACGTCAGGCAATGATGCTTCTCGGTTATTATTAACTCGTACCTAACGATAAAGCAAGCCCGATTGTTAGTCCAAAATCTAATATTTAAGAAAGAAATAATATGAGAAATCCATACATGTGCTCCTGTCGCTTCTTTTCCTTCTCATCCAGCCCACTGAATCCATCACTGTTCATAAACACAGCCCAATTCTCGGGATCATGATCCTGAAGACTCAGTGCTGGATTGAACAATGCCAATGATCCTACGCTTTCTTCAACCTTATCCTCAGTCATTCCGATAGCTCCAGAATTGTTGGAATCCATCTTCAAATTTCGATAGTGCTGCACTACTACAGGGGGGTGACTGTTGATTGAGCCACTCTTAGTTTTATGCTTGCGCCGAAAGAAACTTCTCTTGCTGCTCTGTTGTTGTGAAAAATTGAGTGGAACTGGTGGAGCCCTTTGACTTGACGGAACAGCTATCTTTGGTCTCACATCCGAAATAATGGAGGTAACAGGAAAAAATCTGGAAATTGAACAGCCTCATAAGATCTCACAATAATCTCCATCGTCGCTTCATCACTTCTTTCTACGTAACACTGTTCCGCATTATTCCCTCGGAGGTATTGTATGGAAAAAGTTCAATCGAGCCTGCTATATAAGTGATCAGTAAATAGTTAAACTATCTATTTGCATGTATAGATTGCATTATCATGGGTCAGCGTATGTGTCAGACACGCGCTTTTCGCAAAAGACAGAAAGAAATGGAGACTCCAGTAGTGAGGCTCCCGCCATCAACAACTTTGTTCGACAAACTTGTGATAATATATCATGAAAACACGCTGAGTTTGAAATGTAAAAGGAAATCAACTGAAGTAATCTATTTTAGATATGAAGTGAGACCAGTACGACATAATCTTAGATTAGACTTGGAGCCCAAACAACTGTCCTCCACCCTCTATCACTTTGTTGTCGTTCTCACTTTTTTGCAAACTGCGGACTTGATGACACTCAAGATCATTATTAGTTCATACATGAAAGTAGCTGTTAGAAGAACTTTAGAAGTATAGCTGAAGAACTTACATCTGCGGTACGGACGGACTGGATATAGATTTATGTAGTGCACCACTTCCGTTATGCGAAGGGAGTAGAAATTCCGAGCTCTCCTGATTACATCGATCCTTCTTGGTGATTTCCTCTAGTTTCCCGATGATTTTGGCAGAGCATCCTGACTGCATAACACCAACAGCATTTCCATCTACTGCATTCGGACTGTCTTTGTAATCATCAGCTGCTAAGCTGTTCAGACTCGTGCTGCAAATGCATTCATTCCAACTAAGTTGCATTAATGTGATTATTTTACATGTTCACGCAGCTAAAAGGCCATAGCATTAGCTAAGAATAAATGAGGAAAAGAAACAACAACTGCGTAAGTGTATGGTTAGACTTGCTTGATAAAAAACGGGGTCTCGAAATGTGTACATGTGTGTGCCAAACAAACAAGGGTCAAATGCTACTTCCGTTTTGTACCAGAAGAAGACCAGTGCAAAAAAGCATGCAAGGGCAATAAAGGCAGTAAAAACGTCAAATTATTTGATTACAATTCGTATGGACGTAGAGCAAACAAAGATATTATCACACTAGTCAAACACCAACATCGCCGCCTAAACATTATTATCTAAAGTTTACAAGGATCCTTTGTACAAATACTGACCTGCGACGAAAGCTAAGAGGCGGTTTTACGGGAACAGTGTGCTTAAAAAAAAGGCCGTCAACTACATCTTCATTTCGGTGAAGAAGAGGTGCACTAATGGGAGCGATACCATTTTGAGCATCCTTCAATTCTAAGACGGTCAAATCTGGGCAAGAATTCGCAATTGACAAGATTTCGTATTGGGATTCTAGTGTCTCTCCTTCGTCCTGTCCATCCAGTCGTGGTAGTGTCTGTGACTTCTCCACTCTTTCGAGGCGTTGACCCAGCATTCTTCTTATTTCTGCAAATATTTAAACAAGAACCAGAGCGTCAATTTCACAGAGACTTTCAAGTGTCAATGGCAATTCATGTCCCTATGCTAAATTTATATAGTCAAGAAACAAAAATGTCGGCTGAGCAAGAGGGAATCTGTCATCCTGTAACCATTTATATACAAGAGAACTGAAGAAACTACCGACTTTTCCAGTTTGTGGCGAGCATTTCGGCAAAAGTCACTACAACTTTCCCGGGTAGCTACATCCACAGAGCCTGCCCAATAATTCCAAGTTTCCCTTCTCGTTTCGTTAATCCACAAGAAATCCCTAGTATTACTACTAGCAGTCTTCATCATCGTACACCTGAGCGAAATCCTAACTGATACAGTGACACACACACACACAAACAGAAGAGAAAATGCATATCGACGAGCAGACTTCTTGACAAAAATTGAAATTTGTACCTACATAAAACGACCATTTGAACAAACAAATGTAACCTGCAGCTGTCGGTTTCATCTAACAATAGTCCATCCAAGCATATATATTCTATACACATAAACGACACTCTTGCATAATCAGCTAACGAAAGCTACATACCATTATAGCGATTACAACGTATATCTCCAATGATGATTTCATGATGATGATCATCATCATCACACCATTGCCCTATCTATCCATTTCTTCATCAGAATAATAGCACTCACACGGGACCACTAACAGTCTCCCCTACCCGCTAAACATTATTATACCTCCATATGTTGGAAAACAATGAGTTAGTGAGGAACTGGTTGAAAAATTATTGCATACCTAACTCGTGCAAGAGATAAATTAAGAAACTAGCACGTGTCATGTCAGGCTATGGCTACAGAAACCCTCTTCATACCATGCGGGCTATTCGATCGTCAACAACACCTTTCACACAATAAATAAACAATGGCAGCTCAAACTCTAATCTTCTTAGCATCAAACAAATGTCATAATCATTTTCTTTGATCAATCAGCTTTCATTCTCCAGCCAGCTAAAAGATATCCACCTGGTAGTTCCTCTAAAAACTCAAAAATAAAACCAATTCCGTATTAATTCTCATATATATTATCCTTCGCATCGCAACAATATGTATAGTGCTGGAAGTAATGATTCCCTTTTGCCACTACCAACATTCCTCATAGTCCCTTCAATTACAAACAAACGAACATCAAAAATATTCCAGAACTTACCATCAAAAACGGCTTATATTAAATTAAATAAATCTTCTTCAAATCTTCACCCCAAACTAGTTAATTTAATTCCTCCCCACCCAGGCAAGTCGCAGGAGTAGCCCTCTGAGAAAAATACTGCCAACTTTTCAAGTTATTATTAGAAGAATATTGCCAAGTTGAAAAGTTGTTCATCATGGAATGTTTAAGGCAAGAAATGGACGTGGAATGGATGTGAAATTCCGGAAAATAATGGACGGGATCACACAGGTGCATCCTTATTCAGTCAAAGTCCTCAATCTTGACAAATCATTACTTAAGTAAATCAGGCTAAATGATTCTTCATGTCATGTGTGTACAAACAGACACACACACACACCACATTAAATACACAATGCCCTCACAAAAACCCAACAGATCACAGAGCTTAACACTTCAATACCCAAACTTCTTCTATACAAATCTGTAGGAGATTACTGAATAAAGTATTTTTCTCTCTACTCTTCTTCTTCTTTTTCTCCTCGTAATAAACTATTCGGAAATGATAATAATACTACTAGGAGCAATGCATTTCCGTAAGTTTCCTTGTCAGTCAGACAAGCAAGAGAGAGAGAGAGAAAAGGGCAAATAGTGAATGTGTTCTAGTCCTGCATGCATTGCATGCGTGTATATGTCTGGTCCTTTATGTCAATGTGTGTGTATATGAGGGAATTGAAGGTGTGTAGTGTAGCAAAGCAATAGTACTAAAGCAGTAAAGCATTCAATATGAGACTCAAGCCTCCTCAAGCAAGCAAGCTTTCCGTTCAACTCCACTGTCTTCTTCTTCTTCTTGACTCCCTTGTACTTTTCTTCTTGTATATACATTTGCAAGTGGGTTTCTCTGTAGACAGGCATACAGGTAAGTTCATATAAGACGATCACCCTGCCATGTGTGTGTGTGTGTGTGTGTGTGTGAGACTACATCTGTAACTGTGTGTATGTACTAACATCCTGTTGGGTCTGGCGGCCCAAAGAATTCACGCACACACACAACATACATAAGAGGAGAGAGACGAAAAAGAAGAAGTCGAGAAGGATTTGTGTGTGTTACAAATACGGGAGTACTGTGGGAGTACCTGTGGACATGGTGAATGGCTTTAAAGCGGGTGGACGGCTATCAGTACCACCTTCCCTGCCTTCACTGCACTGTAGATTGGAAGGAAATGTATATATGCTGAAGAAAAAAACCGTTTCCTCTTCTTCTTTAGTCAGTCTTGCTCAACACCGCCTGAGCGGCTTCTATTGTGAAGCTAATGGATGTATTATTTTTGTAGGACCAACCAGCAGCACTCTGGAATTTAATTTCCGATTTTGCTCTCGTCCTCAAGAATCACCATGGCTGATAATACCTCCTCCTGCTATCATCATGATTGTTTTTATGCTCAGCACATGGTACTTATAAACGTTTAACCGAGAGGTGCTACATGGTCAATGATCGGGAGAGAGACGATGCAGAAAACCGCTGCGGGTTAAACTTGTGACTCACTGAGCAGAATCTTTTAGGTAAATCACCAAAAGACACGCAGAATGAGCAGATTTCTACGGAGGAACCGGAGGAGGTAGACATGCGAAAATTTAGTTTGGACTAAACTATTATCTGACTCGGGCTACTTCATTTTTAACCAAGCGTCGTAATGTAAATGCTTGAATATGTGAGATCAAAGTTACGCTTGTACACCTGCATAACCAATGGATTATATTTTATCGCTCTTCTGCACCATGGGATTTTTGTATGGAGGTAGTCGTCTACGATGGACAGAGATATATTTGTATATATATGCTAAAGGGAGGAGAACATATTGGGATTGTGTTCGGAAAACTAGAGAATTGTTTTTTGTACTCAGTCAGAGTTTTTAAAACAGTGAGCGACTGGATGTGGCATTTTGCGCCAGCTTGCTATTCATGTAATGGTTTATGTTTTTTTCACGATGGTTTATGTCTGTTTTATCTATTTATGGTGTCAGTGTACACTTTTAGTTGAGGAGTTTAAATTGACCATATCGCTGTAAATCTAACTTGAGAATTATCAAATTTCTGGCATTCGTACAGTGTGTCTTACTTTTTCATTATGATGGCTTATAGAAAATCCTACTACTGCGTCCTCTGGAGACCATAACTAGAGTCTTTCGCATTACTTCTGGACTTTAGTTAATGACGCATACTATTACTATACTCATGTTTCATCGTTTAAAACTTGAGAACCGACACAGGTTTACATTATGGGTCGTGTTCTTTCTAAACATTTGGGTATACCGTTAAACATGAAGGAGGTGGAAATAGATGCCAAGATTCGTAGAGTTCTGGAGGCTCGCGCTGCTTACTTCTGTCGCTTAGACTCTCAACGGAAAGGAATGAAAAAAATTGTTTTAAATGCCCCATGAGGATGCACTTGACACCGATGCACACATCGATGGAAACAACAGGACGTCGTGGGAAAGTAAACTAAGGTGTAAAGTTGGAGAAGAAAAATTGCGCTACAAGTGTGGGACGATGGTACCAACTAAGTACAAATGGTACAAAGGTGGTACATGAGGTGGTACAAAGGATTCTTGTGGCAACATTAACGGTGCCTTGTGAAGCTTGTAGAGACGCCAAAAACACAGTTAAGACTCTGAACATTCCGCAACAGATGGCATAAAGAGGTGGGATAGACATTGGGAAGCACTGTAGTGGTGTAGTAGGACGACTGGCTTAAAATAATAAGCGAGAGAGCGTTTTAAACAGACATGAAATGAAGAGGGGAAGATTACTCTGTTGCCCCGGCCGGCATGACAGACAGGTATTGAGGAAAAGCACAGTGACTGTCAGATTATGCTCCTTTACTAACCCACTCCAGTTTTTCTCCCTTCTATACACAAGTTTTATTATTGTTTTGATATTGCAATTATTGCTTACATCCACAGGCGATCAAGACGTCGGAACTGGTTTGAAAGGAGAATTCTTTTCGACTTGTGTGCCGAGACAGACTATGCACACTCAACATATTTATTTTGCAATGAGAAAAGAGCCTACTAACAAAGTATCATGTTCGGCAGCTATAAAATAGATTTAGAGAGGAACATGAAATTGAACCCCACTGAGTTTTTACTTCAATTAAGGAGCACAGGACCGTGTCTTTGAAACAAAGTTTTATCTTTTGGCAGGAGGAGATAAAGAGAGTAATTTGGAACAGTTGCTACGGAACCTGAATTGAATGGTCGAGAGTGGGCTATGATAATGAAGAGAAAAGAGGCTTGTTGTCATTTTTCTGGTGCTACATGATGATTTGGATGGAAAATTTAATTCCAGTTAGGGAACTTTACGGAAAGGACTAGTGGCTGCTGAATGCAGTTCCCATACAACCAAAAAATACATTTACATCCTCTACAGAAAATGTGCCGTCGTTGTTGAGAGACTTTTTGTGATTAATTGGATAATCAATGGTAATTGATGGTGCTGAAGGGAGGCATCATGTACGACTTTCTGTGTTCATGGTAGGAGAGAAAAAAAATCACACCAAATCAAGTAGTGGTATGTGAATTTCTTGCCGCATATTTTCCACCAAGTTGCATGCTGCTGATGATGGGGTTTTGCTTACTGCTTTTACATCGTGGCTGTAAGTAGCGACATGCACACACATTCAAAAGACTTGGTTTAATATGTGTCAATGGCTGCATAAAAAACTAGACTACTTTTGTTGCACGAATTATATAGTTTTCAGGTCAAGCGCATTGGGTTTTCTTAATTCAAGTTCAAGTTTTCATGTTTTCCAACACTTATCAATGAACCAGTGATTGCAGCCGTCTAACCTGCCTGTAATTGATTTAGAGACACATCCCCTTTATCTCGATAATTATATAATTTCTAATACAGGAATGCTGCATTTTTTAATACATCCTCATTCATCGCTCGAACATCCTCCACAATAATCCAGTTGTGATACTCTCATACTCTTGAGGCCCCCATCTGTATCTTACAGGCAATTATGAGCGTAGCTGCAGGGAAAAAACGACAACCGCATGCTGTTTCTAGTCGCGTATTTACACGGCGACTTTTGTGGTAATGACGCTTCAGTGGCTGCAGTTTCGAGGTCTTTCATGGACCTCTGTAGCACTGTACGTGGGTGACTTTTAGTTTTTTCAGCAACATCAATCTATAGCCAAGCATCTGCCATTGTGCCTTTCGGGGATCGCTAGTGTGTACGTCGAATTTTGGCCCTTGTAGATCGTTGCACGTTTACGGTTTTTGACAGTTTCTTGACGATTTCAAAAACCGGAGGAACAAGGTTTCTCGCTCGCTTTCTTAATAGACGCTTTGCGAAACTCACAAACGTAACGCGCTTGAA
>JAQIWI010000358.1:0-36823 GCA_034698825.1 Deuterosminthurus bicinctus | reverse complement strand
GCTATGAGAAAGATCGTGGATGGTTTGGGTCCTCATGATGAAGAAGAACTGCAGGATCTTATTGAACATCATTTGCAAGGTGAGGTGCGGCTGCCGCCGTTATATCCCGATCAGATTTCATGTTACGGCCAAATGGCTATCATTATACCTTTGTCTCTTTTCTCCAGAGTCCACATACTTGGTACTGAACAAGCAGACGCGTCAGTTTGACTTGAAATCCGGTGAGTTATTTTTATGGTAATAGTCGTATTAAAATGCCTGAGGAGGGACATTAGATTTCCTAGATGTTCATGCAGGATGCATACTGAGAGAGAGAGAGAGGGAAGAATCTCTATGATTCGCTTAACGTTTAAAGAGGCGTGAATATGCAGAGAAGAATTTGATGCGGTAAATCTCTACCTATCTATATCTGTCCGAGTTAAATGGAGCGCTTTGAGGAGATGGCTGGCTTTGGAAAGGAGACAAAAGTGTTTGGGACGAGGGATTCATTCTGATGTGAGAGCTTGCTCCCAGATAGCACGTTTTAATCTCTTGGTCTTCTTGAAATCTCCTTGTTGTTACCACACACATAGCTTAGGTCTAAAAAGTTTCATCATGTAGATACAGTGAACATCATTAATCTGTCAAAAAGCATTTGAGTGTCTGCCCTTGATGATATGGCGACTGTGTTGTATAATGTTAGGCCTATTTTAGTCCCCGCACATCATCCATTATGCATGCAGAAAGTTAATTAAAATGATGCTAATTTGGTGTGGCCATGTGTACTTGCAGAGGACAACATGATTGAATTCCCCTCAGCAATGGCCATTGCTGTACACTTCCTCAAGAAGCAAGCCAGACGAAACACTAATGAATTTTCCGGCAAGAGTCTCGTCCGTTTAGAGGATATGCCCAAGTTCTCAGTGCTTCAGGAGCAAATGCAGCATAAGCCGAATAGGAGATTATTTTAAAAACAAAAATTTGCTTCAACTTCTACCCAAGGAGGAGGAGGAGGAGGACGACGTCGACGACAAGAACGCAAAGAGGAATAATCATTTCTACGTTTAATAGAATATCTATATACAGAAGATTCAACTGTTCTATAGCTGTCTGTTAGGGAAAGAAAGTGCTGCTATATATTTTTTAGAAGTTACTCACAGGGTTGCACTACTACTACTACACACCGCTCTATATATCCTTCACACATAAACAAGTCATCCCTCCGACATGTTGACTTGTACAGGTTAATTTATTGACATGCTTTAGCCTCAGCCCGTGTAGAACAATGTGTTTTCCCTGTTCTGGGAGAGAGATATAGAGACAGTTTTGTAGTTTTCTGTCCTCTCTTCATGATACACACATACTTGTTGTCCCGGCCTCATTTCTAAGTCTAAGTCCGTCCTGCTCTTCATATTCAGCGTCCTTTAGTACATATACTTGAGATAATTTATATAGTCAGACGCTAATTGTGTATACGAAAAAGAAAAGGACATAGGAGAGGTGACAAAGCTTTTATATATATTTGGTCCTATTCCCGTTCCCATCTCATGGCACTTGCTCACACCAAATGTTTCATTGAGGCCTTTACACTTTACACAGTGCACCAACTATAGTGAGTCTGTGTATAACAAGATGTCAAAATGACCAAGATGTCTCGAGACAAGATGAAAAAATTTCTCTTATATTGTCATATTAGTCGAGGCCCTGATTACAATCGGCTGCTTAATTCTAATGTCCTCTTCGTTCTAGTCCCCTTGTACAAGTTTTCCTTCTAGTTCCATTCTTTAAGTTCTATGCTATCCCATTCTACAAAAGTTCTATGCTTTGCCATTCTATAAGTTGTATATGCTATTCCATTGTATAAGTTCTATGCCATCCCATTCTATAAGTACCCGTGCTATCCCATCTTACAATTAAGTGTCCATGCTAGCCCGTTCTATAAGTACCTACACTGTCACTCGTTCCCCCACCGCATTACTAAAATTTACATACAGTTTGCTCTATATTTGTAATTCTTGTTATGATTAATATTATTATTATTATTGTATTTTTTACTACTGTTATCAGCTTCAGTTTCAGACCGAGATCATATCAAGAGTATGCATGAGCTATTGCCATTATGAATGAAGCTAAAGGCAGCATCTCAAGCTTATTAGGTATTCCGTTGGTCAGAATAAATATAAAGTTTCTAAGAAAACTTCTCATGAGTGTTTTTATTTATACTGGTCCTGCTAGTGCCTCAACGTTTCATATAGAGCTCTGAACATTTTCAAATGACCTATGTATATTTCCATGGGAAGAGTAGTAGTAGTAGTAGCTATGTATAGGAAAGGGTATGGGTTCCTGTTCCTATATTTCTGCTTAGATTCGGCAAGTTTTTGGACCTATTTTCCTAATGGGGTTCCACTTTGATGGATACATGAACCTGCTGCTGGCAACCTGAATTATATTCTTACACAAGTCCAAGTCTCATATAGAATATAAATTAATATATCAGTTAAACATTGAAGCCTTCGCTGGGCTGGGACGGCTGGGAACTTTCTAAATATCAAATCCGCAATATTTCCCAAGTACTCCGGGCGTCATCTCTGGCAGGCGACCAAATGTGAAGTGACGTCATTTGAACGCGCGGGATGTGAAGCCGCAGGAGTCCAGACTCCAGAGTCATTTCCCTGTCGAGTCGAGTTGTTTTTCACGAAATGCACTTGCCGGATTCATTTAATCTGTATCCTAAATACATTTGGAAAGTAATATTTCAAAGTATTGACCTGACCTGACCTGTGAAATTCACTGTATTACAGGGTCAGATTTGGTGTCAGATTTGTAGTATTTCCGGCCCAACTGTCAGTGGATGAGGAGGCCTAAAAATGAGCGAAAAACAGTAAGTTTTTTTTATTGGACAAATTTAGCAAAATGTGTGGCTATATTGGGATCATTTTGTGTCATCCAGGTACGGGCTAATTTTGCCATCAAAGGCGAAGAAAAAGCCACCGCCTGCACCAACAAGAAAGAACGTCTTTGATGATGATTCAGACGATGATGATGAGCCTGAATGGATGAGATCTAAAGGTTCCAAAAATGTAAGCTGACCTTCTCAAAGTTTTGATAGAGTTGGAAATTTTTGAAAAATTGTGCTCTATTTGTTCACACAGTCTCAAAAGTCCCGAAGCATGCAAGAGAATCAAGCAAAGCAAGTAATTAAAAAGGCATTGGAAGATGACCCGACGGTGTATCAGTATGACGAAGTTTATGATGAGATGGAGGAAAAGAAAATTCAGACGAGGATCAAACTTAAAGGCGATGAGAAGCCCAAGTATATTGACAATCTGTTGAAAGCTTCAGAGCGGAGGAAACTGGAGAATGAGCAGAGGATAGAGCGTCAAGTTCAGAAGGAGCGTGAGGCGGAGGGGGATGAGTTTCAGGATAAGGAAACTTTTGTCACGGGTGCATATCGCAAGAAAATGGAGGAGCAGCAGGTATTGTTGGAAGAGGCGAGGAGGAAGGATATGATTGATGGTGAGCTTACTAATTATTTTCCAAATCAGTAACATGAACATTTATCGAATTGATGCATAATATGAGAACTTAATGATTTTTTTTTGCAACACAGAAATGACGGACGTAACAAAACAAAAGGATCTCAGTGGCTTTTATAGACATTTATACAAATCACAAGATGCGAATAGTTCCTCACAGACTGAGACTGCAACTTCCGAGGTCAAGGTTGAGGTCAAAGAGGAGCCAGAGGATAAAGAAGCAAGTCCTGAACCAAGAAAAGACGCATCTGCTGATGAAGGTTCACCCCCTCCTCGCCCAAGGCGTAGATCAAGTGGGGACTCTCAAGGTCGACAACGTAGTCGTAGTGCAGATTCCCGTCACAGAAGCCGAAGCGTCGATTCAGATAAGCTCAAATCCAGACCAAAAAGCCCTGAACCTTCGAAACCCTTGAGGAAAAGTAGTAAAGAACGTCAGAGATCTAGAAGCCGAGATAGAAGTGAGAGTCCAGATCATCATCGAAGACGGCATCACAAAGAGAAATCACATCGAGATCGTGGTCATAGGAAGCATCGAAGAAGTAGGAGTCGGAGTCGAGACAGGGTCAAAAGGAAAGAAAAGCGTCATGATCGAGATCGTAGTAGGGACCGAGATCGAAGGGATCGATCTAAGGATCGAGAGAGAGATCGATCTAGGGACCGAGAAAGGGATCGCGACCGTCGTGACCGACGTCGTGAGGACAAATCTTCTCACGGTAGACGCTCACATCGAGAAGCGGAAAACAAGCGTGAGGATCATCGTGAGAAGAAACGGGGTGATGAAAAAGATTCAGGTAAACAGACCAAAACGTCTGAAGAGTTGGACAACGTACCAAAGAAGCCTTCAATTTGGGAGAAACGAACAGTTGGTGAATTGTACGACGAAGCTCTTAGTCGGTACTTTGAGCGTAAATCCGCCGAGTACCTTCAGCCTTCAGTTGTCAAGGCAACTAACTAACTGTAAAAGTGAGAGCTTGGCGTATTCATTCAGTGATTTATTAGCTAATTGTTCATCCCTTCGAGATGAGAAGAGTGACAGTAAAAGTGATTAGAAGAGTTGAAAGAAAGTGATGAGAGTGACAGTGAAACCTTAGTTGTGGTCAGTGGAATGTGCCTGCTGAACATGTTTAGCTTAATCAAATACTTACTTACGAACCACACTGTTCATTCAAATGTCTGCGAAGCCCCGATTAAGTACGAGCGCCCCACAGTCTCCCATTATTCCAGGCTCAGTTCAAGTGCTGCTGTTGAATTCCTCTTAATTTCTTCTACTTGCAAATTGTGTACAATAAAATGCAGTTTTTACTGTTTTTAAATCACATTGGAACCTTGACCAATTCTCATAAGCTACTTTGTAACATAAAGTCAGTTGAAAAAGACACGAAAATTTTCTATATCTAGCCAACGCATACTTTAAACTTCAAACCTTTCTGCTGTCAGGCTAAAATTCCTACAGGAAACTCAAACTTTGCCTTTCTTGGCAGCTGGTTTCTTTGGACCTTCAACAGTAGCAGGATCAATTTCATTATTTTTCACTTCAGTATTCTTCTTGGCCTCGTCACCACCTGGAGCTTGATTAGCCTGATGCTTAACCTTTTCGTCAAGCTTCTCAGCGTCATGGACATGGATCTTCTCACCATCATTATGAACCTTCTCAGCCCCATGAATCTTCTCCTTTGTTCGCTCTAACGCTGTAGCAACAGCCGAATTTTTCTCCGCCTTTGCAGCAATATTAATCAACCGGAGCATGGTTCTGCTGTCAATTGTGACTCGTTTGTCCTTTTCTCGCTTGTTTTTCCGTCTCCATCTTGTAAATATCCTCCAAGGGTGATACCTGAAGGGAACTGTCTGCTTATACTCCATCCATTCCTCTCGAATTGTAGGGTCCTTTGGACAGTAGGAGATACTTGGGTACAAACTGGCTCGAATTTTCTGCAAAAAAAACAACAAGCCCATAGTTTTTATTTCTAAAGCTTTGTTCACTGCGATATGTGAGAGATACCGTGCAAGATATTTTCGTACTTTGTACCAAGAGCGTGTTTTTCTCGTCCAAACCACTTGAACAGCCACAATAGGTATAACTGATAGTATTAGCCCACTCAATGTCTTGCCAATTACTACAAGAAAAGAGGAAATTTTCATTTGAAATCCCCTTAAATATTGCAAGAGGTGCAGAAAGGTTATGAATTTTACATACTAAGCGTATGCTTGGGATACGCTACTCCACTAACTTCCGGGTCCTGGTACGTGAGGAATGTATAAATCAGTACGAATAATAGGCCCACAGGTACCACGAAGCCCCAGCAGATCTTCCAGTACCAACTGATGTTCTTCCTTAGCATGAATTCCATATCATTGCAAAAGTTTCGAAGTCCATAGCACCATGACACGGCGATTATCTCCATCAGGACGACAACATACAAGACGAGGCTGGTGCCGTAAGTGTCGACCAAGAGCAACATGAAGGGTCCTCCCTGTAAAAATGACAATAATCTCCATAGTCCAAGGATTGTTAGCAGCTCAAAACTTTGAGGCATCCTCACCGGCGTCACATAGATCAATCCAATAAGGAACCCACCCACACAAATCGCTCCAGTCACTGCCAATCGGGGTATTTTTGGGAACTCATCACTGATCACGGAGCTGACTGTAGTGCAATAAGAAACAGCACTGCCGATCCCAAGTGTCATCAACATGAAGAAAAATAAAGCGGAGAATATTTGGGGCACTGGATATGGTCCAAAACCAGGGATCACTGCGGGATATGACACAAAGGCGATGTTTGGACCTGAGGTTACAACTTTGCTAATGTCTCGTCCCATTGCCAGATGGCCCAAAATGGCAAATATTGTTGCTCCAGCTAGGACGCTCGTGAGGGTGTCCATTACACTTACTATCCACACGTCCCTGAGTATACCAAATTTGCCATTAAATCTACCAGAAAAATATACTTTTAGCGTACCAAAGAACTCACCTGGGGAGGTTATGCCTGAATTCGTTGAAAGATCCGAACACGATTATCGGACCAAGGCCCATACCGAGCGAGAAAAAACACTGCTGTACTGCTTGAAACCAAACCTGAGAAATACGTGGCCAAAATGTTAATAAAATAAATAAAGAAAACTATAGCTCAATTTCCTTACAGAAACTTCAAGTAACTTGCTCCATTGTGGCTTAAAAAAGTATCGGATCCCATCCATAGCGCCCTCCAAATTGCACGCCATCCCAAACAAAGTAAACAAAATAACATAGGGGAACATAGCGGTGAACCAGGCCACTTTGGCCGACCCTGTAGCTCCTTTAACTTGAGTCAGGAATATCATTAACCAGGAGGCCAGTAAAGCTAGACTCATTCTCCAGTCTGGTGGGCCTATGCCGCCGTCGATGTTATCATAGGCCTGCACCACAGAGTACCTGTTGTAATTTTACACGTCCTATGTTTCCATGTATCCTCATCAACATAGTACAATATCATCATTTTAAATGTGTCACTTGCTTGAAATAAAGCTCTGAAACACTTCCATTTCCACCGCTAACATTAACGAGATCTTTGAAGTCTAACGGGTAACACTCGGCCGAGCCATTGCATTTACTCACAATCCCATCAACCTCCTGGAATGAAATATTGAATGTTCCTTTGGTCTCATAGGTCGTGTCACAATGAACATCCTTCCGCATTTCCCCGTTAAGTAAATAGCTTTTCGGGTCGCATGTACTCCAAGGTAGCTGTGGCCAGAAGGACATTACGAAGTAGAACAAAGCTGTGGCGAGGATTGACGTGTAGAATGTTACGGTGCAAGCACAAGCGATTGCCATTACGTAGCCGATTCCTGCAATTAAACCAAAAAAATCCATTTAAAATCCATTCACCACCCGTTCAGTGGGAAACGTCATAAGAGCTTCAATTTAAGTCAGTACCCTTGAACACCGGCACAATCTCCCATGCTTGGATACAGCCCAGACTTGAAAATTGTCCGAGAAGCAATTCAAAATAATACATTGGCCTTCCAACGAACATTAATACGATGAGATAGGGGATTAAAAACGCTCCTACAAGTTCACAATTGAAAAAATTAGTCTTTGAGTTCATGTACTCGGCTCAAGGAGACACTGGACTGGACTGACCTCCGCCATTAGTATACGCAATAAATGGAAACCGATAGACATTGCCAAGACCGACAGACATGGAAATGCATGTCATAAGGAAGTCAATATCACTGGACCAGCTATCCCGTTCCCCTTCAGTGAGCTCAGGTCGTGTCGGTCCGGAGGATTCCCACTGAAAAAGGATTCCATGAATGAGAAGTCCAAAAATTTCCCCACAAACTTGATGTGCTTACATCGCCAGCAGGCAGAGCAACACTGATTTCTGAAACTTCTTCCAAATCCTCATCCGTTTGAGCTTCATAATCTTGAGTTAAGACTGATGTCGAGGTTTCCTTATCCTGTGTAGTTCAAAAACTGCAATTAAAGTTACCACATGAAATTTAAAAAAAATCAATTTACATCAGTTTGGTTTTCATCTGTTATGTCCACCATATTAGCTGCACCAAATGCTTTCTCTTTCTAACTTTCTCCTTGCGCATGCAGTCTTATGTGAGGGCATGTGGATTTTTGGATATAATTGCACCCATAATTAGTCCAATAATTAGTACTCAATTGGTACGTGAAAGGTCGTATCTTAGTCTAATTGTCTCTAGCGTCTCAATTTTCTAATAAACAATTAAATAATTTAGCTTGAATTGGACAACGTTGATAACTTTGACAACAAGTCCCAACCCAAGAAGAAACCCCAGGATGACAGTCCTCATTGAGGCCCAAGTCGCATAAAACCTGCGCTACCTCATGCCTTCGAGCCCTCGGCGCTGATAGAACAAGAAAACGCGCTCATTGATGTCATAAGAATTTGAGGGAGAATTTAAGTAAATCGATGCCAATTGTGAATCCTTAACGGCCACACAAAATCAAGATTCTAGTGTTTCTATAAGAGAGATTAATAGCCTGGAATAATAAAAAACCGGGCGTCCGAAGACTTCAATTGGAACTGGATTGCATGATACCATCAAATCTACTGAACGAAGTATAGATATCAACTTAGCGAAGGCAGCAGGACCTCATGGCAGTAAGTTTTTCCCCTCCAACTCAACGCTATTAAAATATTGGAAATTAATTATGTATAAA
The DNA here is from genome assembly GCA_034698825.1 of Deuterosminthurus bicinctus. Taxonomy (NCBI): domain Eukaryota; kingdom Metazoa; phylum Arthropoda; class Collembola; order Symphypleona; family Bourletiellidae; genus Deuterosminthurus; species Deuterosminthurus bicinctus. The sequence continues at coordinate 28,130 of JAQIWI010000358.1, read as the reverse complement.
TGAATGTGAAGGCTAAATTCATAAAATAACTTTTGGGTGTTAGGGAAGGGGTTTGGGGGGGCCTCCAGCAAGAGGTTGGCCTCATCGTCTGTCACCCACTTCAACCAACACACGTGGAGGTGAAACTCCGTCAAGTCGGTCATCATGGTACTCTACTTCATCAAGTCTTGAACGTAGATTGGCCGCAGAAAACGCGAGGTTGGCTGGGTCCCCTCGCTCAGTTCCTGCAACTCCAAGTTCTTCGGCTCAAAATTCTGCTAGTAGGTCTCCAGCTGGAAGTAGTTCCAGTAGAAGTGATGCCAGTAGTGCTCGAAGTGTCAGATCAGTTAGAAGCCATCGCCAAAGAAGTCATGAAGGCAGACGTCATCATCATGTCAGCTCAAGGGATGTCAGCATAAGTAGCCAGCAAAGTGAGGCCAGCGTCTATGGAAATGATAGAAGAGCACGTGAAAGGGTCCATGTAAGTCGAAGGGATCATGATGTTGGTGGAAGGGAGCCAGCGGAACATAATAGAGCTGATGACAGGCGTCCAAGACGAGAAGACAGAAATGTAATTGAACCTGAAGTGCCTCCAGAGCCACCAGAGGTCAGAGAATCTAGTGAAGAGGAGGGGGAAGAAGAAGAATCAAGAAGAGGTGGCGAAGAACCGTCAAGTGGGAGACCTTCCAGGCCCGGAACTGCTGGTACTGCAAGGCCCGGAACTTCTGGCACTGCAAGACCCGGAACTTCTGGCACTGCAAGACCCGGAACTTCTGGCACTGCAAGACCCGGAACTACTGGTACTGCAAGGCCCGGAACTGGTGGTACTTCAAGGAACACTAATGGAACCAATAGAAATAGACCCTGCCCTCCTCCAAGACGCCGAAAGAATCCCAATCCCCGCCGTCATCTCAAAGCACTAAAAGAAATAAAAAAATATCAAAAGTCGGTGGACCTGCTCATCCCAAAGTTACCATTTCAGCGGCTGGTGAGGGAACAAACGTACGCAATAACTAGAATGCAAGATATACGCTACAATGGATTTGCGTTACAAGCACTTCAAGCTGCAGCCGAAGCATATCTCGCTGAACTTTTTGAAGATGCCAATTTATGTGCTTTACATGCTAAACGTGTGACTATGATGGTTAGGGATATGCAACTTGTCAAAAGGCTTCGACGCTGGAATTTGTAGTTGGCAAAACAAATCTAATTTTCTAAATCTCCACGTTCTAAAAGATGTTACATCGTCAATCTCTCAGTGGTGAAAATTCAGTCCCTTCAGACCCGTCTTTCTTATCGTGTTTATGCAGTAGACCTGCAATTCTTTAATGATGAATTGTATTATTTTTTTTTAAAATGAAATTAAAGCTGTTGGTGGCACAAGATTTATTACTGAATATTTTAATAATTTAGAATGTGATTTCCATCAACAACGTTTTATTTTTCTCACATTATTCATTGAGTTTACTCAATGACAAATTTTGCTCAATGGCCGTAAGGTGCCAGAATTCAAATTCATCCCAATGTGCTGCATGTGTGCGAAGTGAAGAACGTGTTTTGCTTTGAAATTAATATTTCAACAATTAATTACGAGTAAACTTTAGAATTTGAAGCAAAACACGCCTTAAAATATTTTTGAGTACAATTGAAAATCCTTCAAAATGGTATTTTTCTGCTGTAACAAGTGCGGAAATAGCTTCAAGAAGAATCAAGTGGAGAAGCACGTGTTTCAATGTCGCCCTGCGACTTTGTCCTGCATGGATTGTCATAAAGACTTCAAGTAATTTGCACAGTAATTGTCACCATTAGTTTCCTAATAATTGTCTCCATTGAATGGCTAATAACTTTCAACTCAAGTCTAGTAATCGTTACATACATAATGCTAAAATTCATTACATTTGGTAGCGAATTTGAATGCAAAGGTGTCCTGGATTCCTGCTCATTTCCATCGGGCTAAAATTGTTTGAATTTCTATGTCAACAGGGGCGATGATTACAAAGGCCACACAAAATGCATAAGCGAAGAAGAAAAGTACGGTGGAGAGGGCTTCAAGGCACCCGCAAATAGAAATAAAGGCGAAAAGAAGCAGCAAGCCTGGGTAGAGACAGTTCAAGCAACCATGGAAAGTGCTGGAAGCAAGTTGAATCCAGCTGCTCGTAATCTTCTTCAAGCCTTGACCAAGCATGAGAATGTACCAAGAAAGAAGCCTAAATTCCTGGTAGGATGATAAAACTCACACAATCAAAATTGTATCAAGCATGTTTGTTTGCTAATTCTATCTGATCCTTTGCAGAACTTCATTCGCAATATTAGCCGTAGCAATCGCATTGACGAACACACCCTGAACACAGTCTGGGACTTGCTGGAGAATCAATGGAAGATCATAGCGGAGCAGAATAATCCCAAGAAGGACGAGGCGCCTAAGACTGAGCCAGTGTCGTCAGTACCGTCTCCCGAGGAATCTAGTAGCAGTGCTGAAGAATCCAATAAGAATGATAAGAAGAAGAAAAAGAAAGATAAGAAGCAACAGGCCGAGGAAGCTGAAGCTGCTGAAGAGACAAGTGTCGCAGAAACTTCGAACATTCAACAAGATCAAGATTCTTCTCCAAAGAAGAAGAAAAAGAAATCCAAGAAGGACAAACGGGCTGAAGAAGTTCAAGTTGAAGACTCTCAAGTGTCCGAGACTAGTGCCGTAGACGAGTCAAAGAAAAAGAAACGTAAGAGTTCAGAAGATCAAGTCTCCATAGAGGAGAGTCTTAGTTCTGAACCCAAGAAGAAAAAATCAAAGAAGCATAATAAAGAAAATGGTGATGTGTCAGAAACACAACAACTCGACCTCGATACCACCGCTGAAGACGATCAAGTCGAACCCAAAACGTCTAAGAAGAGCAAGAAACACAGCGTCTCAGAAGACACCCAAGTATCTGTTGAAGATTCTCTAACGGAAAATGGCACATCCGAGAAAAAGAAGAAGAAGAAACGAAAGCACCAACAAGATTCTATTGTCGATAACGAACTAGAAAATTCTGTTCAAGAAACTCAACCGGCCAAGAAACAGAAGAAGAAGGACAAATCTAAATCGGACTCCAGTTTAACAGAAAATTCCCTTAATGGTCAGGACCAGACCAACGGTACGGACGAATCCCCCGAAGAAATCAAAGCTCGACTGAAAGCAGAAAAGAAAGCAGCAAAGAAGGCTGCCAAGGCTGCGCTACAAGCCGTTGAAGTCTAATTTTTTTCTAGCACCTTTTGACTTTTTTTTAGGAACTTCCTACTTTCTCTCATGGTTTAAGACAATTCCAATTTCGGATCTATGTTGTTTTTTTTTATTATTATTATTTCTTGTCGGTATTATGGCTTCGATTTCCTCTAATGTGCTTTCACATTGTGACAAAATATAAGACCCCTTGAGATATTCGGAAAAATGAATCATATTTAATTCACATGTTATTCTTTAAGGGATGAAAAGTACAGAATGGATAGTAGTAGTAACAATGAAATTATAGTAACAAGTGTAGTATGAATTATTTCCACGATTCATCACACATTTCTCATACTTAAAATTCTTAAGACAAGTAGTTGTAGTAGTAGTAATAGCTCACGGATCAATTACCAAAATAGATTCCACTGTAGACAAGAGGAAGAAGGAAAAAGGTTTTACAAATTATTAGTTCTTGTACAATAGGCACCGAGTAAAACCTTTTTATCTAATAATAATAACAACATCTACGAAACCTGACCTGACATGACCTGGACAACGATGATATATATCTTGTGACCTTCACCCTTCAAACAAATTACACGCACATATCTATATCACTGCCAAAAGTGAAAGAGACAGGAGCAGGAGGACATACTACAAATTCATCACTAAAACTTCCTACTCATCTCTCGCCGCCCTTACTTTCTAAAACAAAAACTCCATCATCCCACGTAAACTAATACACTTTTGCAAATTGAAACGAGCCCTAAAGGTAGCTACTGATACAGAAAGTCCAACCAGATTTAATATTTACATTTACAATATATTTCGCACAAAACATCTAAGTTTAAACATGCTCTCTATTTACAACAAGGTGACGACGACAGGTGGTGAAATATTTGAACATCAAATATATATTTCAATATAATCAATTATAATAATGATAATTACAGAAGCAGTTCAGGGCCTGAAAGTTAAACCTCGTCGTCGCATTATTTTTTGTTTTTTTTATATCAAAGTATCAATAATAGTAACGACGGCATCAATCAATCATCAACTTCATACTCAAACGATCAATCAACCTCTCAAACATTCATTATTAATATTCCTACTACTTCGAACGCGGTCTCAGAATCGACTGGGCTGCCATAGCATCCGGGAAAAGACTGTGATAGTTCAGAAGGGGTACATAGGCCGCTGTGATAACTCTCCCACCAAACCACCTCCCGTGCAAAGTATTCACAGCAGCAACCGCCGTGGAGATGGAGGGGCATTTGACATAAACATTCCCAGCAGCATTCGCCGTGTCCACGTACACATGGACAGCTCCTCCATGGGCCAGGCAGGCCTCTAGGACCTCGTCTCGGATATCTGTTTCGAATTTTGGATTCGCCGCCTCCCTACAATACCAAAACACAGTTCAGTTATAGTGTCGTAATTCATATTCATACTAAAAATCTATAAAGGTCTGAAAAAATTCGAGTTTGTTGGTACTTACTGAGCAGGATCAAACATATTGGACAGCATGAAACACTGCGTAGCTATCGGAGGTGCAACAACAACTTGTTGAGGTGCAGTGCCTGAACTTGGGGCAGGGAATTGGGATTGCATATTCAGTGCCGTCGCAGCAGCCTCAGGTAGTTTCAAATCAGTTCCTGTTTAAAAAAAACCAACAACAAATTATAGCACCAATCCAAATGAGATACTTGTAGAAAAATATATTTACATACCTTCAGCAAGCTTGGCCATAAGCTGAAGCCTTCCAGTCACACCCAAATTAACCCCAGCACGGTCCATTTCATCAGTATCCAAAAAGGTCTGAGGGTTATGAAAGTAGCTCGTCTCTGATTTCTCAGTCACGTAGCCCACCTTCATTGGCCTGCCCGCGATTTCAAAGCCATTTAACTGTTCCATTGCTCGCTTAGCGTCTTCCCCTTCATGAAACTACGATCCAAATAAATAATAATTAGTTCATGTCCCACAAAGAACATTTTCAAATAACATTGTGGTGGGGCTTACCGTAATGAATCCGAACCCTTTAGACCGGCCGGTCTCATGATCCTTCATCAGAAGAATCTCATCAATCTGTCCAAAAGGCTCAAAGATCCCTCGCAACATTTCTTCCGTGATGTTGAAATGAAGAGAGCCGACATAGAGCTTCATGGGTCCAGGAGTCGAGGTTGCCATGGCTGCTGCCATAGCACCCGCTTTCGCCATTTGACCTGCTCGGTTTTTCTCGGCTTGTGACGGTTGAACTATGATGGGGACACCCAAAAGTCTTTGTCCGTTCAATCCTAAGGCCTGCAAAAGCAAATCAAATCAAAACTTTAGCCCCTACCCCAACAAAAAGTTCAGCTCCTACTCCAAAAACAGATCACCTAGTCTACATAGAGTTAAGAAAAAACTTACCAATGCGACCGACTCAATATCCTTGAACTCGACATAAGCAATCCCCTTGAATCGTCTAGTTTTGTTGCACGTGATCATCCTCACATCACGAACCTTGCCCACAGAGGAAAAGAAATCCTCCAAATCCCTCGCCCGGACCCTTTGGCTCAGCTGCATGCAAAAAACGGTTCGAGCATCCCGCTCTTCCGGAGACAATGGCGTCTCACTTCCAAGCTTCAGCGGGGAGACAGAGCGGCGCTTCTTAGGTCCGAGCTTCAGTCTTGGTGGGGTTCGAGATTTCCTTTTGCTGTTGCCGCTGTTATTGGGGCCGCCGCCGCCACCGCCACCACCACCGCTCTCACGAGGGGAGCGAGATCGACTTCTACGAATTCGTACAACTTCACGGGAGCGACTTCGACGTCTACGATCTCTGTCCCGGACACGCTCACCACCACCCCTCTCCCCCCTGTCGCCTCCTCTTTCAGGTCTACCTGATGAACGCTCCGCTACCTCGCGATCGCGACTGCTTCGTCGCCTTCTACCACTACCGCCGCCGCCGCCGCCACCACCACCATCACGACTCCGACTACGACTACGGCTCCCGCCTACTTCTCCTCTTCCTCCTCCTCTTCGCCTTTCTCTGCTTTGACTTTTAGTTCGCTTGAATTTTCTATCTCCCTCTCGACTTCTTCTTTTCCGGTCCGGACTTCGACTTCGGTCTCTTCGTCGCTCCTCACGCTCATCTAGAGATTCTGAGTCCCTGGAAAAAATTAAATAAATCACATTAGCCTCATGTATCTTCACGATCTCACGCCGACTTTTAGTGAAACTACTTACTTGGGCGAGCTCTTCCCATTCGTATAATTTCCATTCTCATGATGGTCCCGACCTGAAGGGGCTTCACCCTGTAAAATCCATCAGCACATCCCAGAGCAGCAGCGGAAGAAAAATGTTTAAACGCATCATCATCATCATCATCACCACCATCACGAGATGTAGAGAATTGTTGTCGAACATTTCCAGTAGCGTCAGTTTGAGGAACAGGTAGCAAGGTCAAGGTGAATAAGGAAGGAAAACAAAAACAAACCAATTGCATTAGACATCAACATATAAATAAAAACAATTATTTTCATCATCATTATCATCAGCAGCAGCAGCATCATCATCATGATTGATTGAATCAAACAACAATCGACCCGTCAAATTGGCTTAAGACTGTTTTTTTTTAAATCACTCCCAAGGAATGAGACCCCGAGCTCGAGAAATCAATCTAAATGTCATGTCTGTCAGGTGACCACCTCTTTTCCCGCATTACCTACACATATAGACCAAATTATTTCAATGATTTTTTCTTTTGATATCATCATCAATAATAATAATAGTACAAATAAAGAGATAAAGATACAGAAGAAGACGCAATCATTTTTTATTTAATATTATTATTATTATGAATGAATCATACGGAGGAGGAGGATTTATTATTGGGAGAGGAACAGAACAGATGGCAATGGGATTTGTGTATTTTTTTTACTCTCAAAGTTTTCTCCGCAGGTGTAATACGTGGTCAAATTACCATCATCACCATCTCAGTAATGTCAGCCAAGACGTCGCAGACGGAACACCTAATAAATCATCATCAAAGCACCTGAACAATTTTCACTCAAGATATTCTCACTCATTTAATATGTTTCCACCCCCAACAAATAATTTGGGTCCCAAATAAACAACCAGCCAGAGCCAGCCCTAATTTCCCCACGATTATTTTTCTCTGACAAACCACACGACGACACGACGAATACTAATTAAGAATTCATGGTAATGCGCCCGTACTTTCCTTCGTAGAACCTTATCAACGAATTAAACACACACACACACACAAGTGCCAAACTTTCCGGAATGATTTCCACCCAACCCACCACGACCACAGCAGCAGGAACAACTGTCTTTCACACGCATCAATGCTTCAACAACTTTCCTCATAAAATCAACAACTACTACTAGTTCTACAATCTTCTTCCCCTAAATAATAGTTCCAGTTCATACCCAATTACATATAAAACCTTTCGGCCCATTATCAATTTAACACCACAAACTTTTTGGCATTTCAAACCCAACAAAAACCAGTCAGTCGTACACAACTTCTTCCATTCCCATGCACGAATAAACCAACAAACAAACAAACTTTCTCTCTCACTCAGCTAAATCTCATCTCTGCTTCTTCCTTCCTTCTTTATAGAAGTCGCACGCAACTTCTTCACTCAAATAATTACACGACACGATACTAGGGAACTAACTAGAAACTTTTCTTTGATTTGTTGTATTATTTAAACCACTTACCGGTATTATTGCAATCAATGACTACCCATCATGAATAAAAGCAAAATTTGATGATAAATACACAACTGCTTTGGATTCAGAGTCATCTGTAAAGACATACAGAGTTGGATTAAAACTGGGAGGAAAAACATTCACAGGAGACATATTTTTTTTCTTGTAAAAAACTTATATTATAATTCTAATTCACAGAGTAAGCCAGCAGCAGCAGCGCTTCCCATTAATTTTTTTTTAAAAAGTTTTTCGATACTGCTTTCCTTTACATAATAATAATAGCCAACTGCAGTGAAAACTTAAAAGATCCAGCAGCTTTTCCTACGAGGAACAAAAAAAATCTAAGCCTCCTCCACACTCCTGATGAATCAAACTTTTATGTCAGTTCTGAATTATTAAACAGTGGAGCTCTGGCTTATCAAATTCTCCACTTAAATCTCAATTTTTAATTAACGATGAAATTGGAAGAATCAGTAATAATAATGTTGTTCTCTTGTAGCAGTAGAAGCAGCAGCAGTGGCAGCAGCAGCGCCGGCAACAGTTTCTCAAGTTTGTCCGAATTGAAATGTGCAATAAAGTGTTGTTGTTGTTGTTGTTTGTAAAATCATTTGATTTTTGTTCATTGTTATAAAGCCATTTACTTTGACAAGAAAATGTATTCGTGTGTGTCTGTGTAAGTGATATGTTATGGAGGAGCATATGCAAAGGTGGATTTTGTGAGTTTTTTTTCTGGAGGTGTTTTTTTGTAGTGTGAACTCACCTGTGTTGTTAGAAAGAAAGTCTCTAACATGCGCTAGGTAGGGTAGCTGACACACGGGTCATTTTATGATCAAGCCGAGAGGGGCTCTAAGTTGAAGTCACCTTGATGAAGTTTGGGTAGTAACAACGACAGAGTAGCAGAGCGAGAGACCAAAGGTCCCTACAACAGAAATAGCCAGCACAACAAACAGCAGCATCTCTAAAAAATCTTTTAGCCAAGAAGGTAATGAGAAATCAATGGAACAAGGCCAAACTCTCAGTTGCTGGTGATGCTTGTCTCTATTTTGCTTATTTTTTTTGCTGTTGATCTTCTGTATATCACTTTAATTTTCTTCTAGTTGTTGTCTAGTCCTCAAGATGATTCATTTTTGGTCCTCTTCCTCCAGGATCATCATCATCATCATTATCATCATCATCATAGTTGTTGTTGTCAAATTTAAACAGTTTCATTTGAGAAGCATGGCGGTGTAGAAGAATTGATAATGATGTGTCGTATCAAGGCTGGAGGAGATCGAAGTTCACATGTTCAATGTCGGGAAGCAATTTTTGTTTTGCGAAATCAGACATTGGTGTCTGCAAGATGTCAAAATCCCAATCAATCAAAATTTTGCAGTTCCTCACATTATCAACCAACACCCCTGCCTAACTCCACGTATCGCTTTCTCTTCAACACAATAATTATTATCATTTCATACTAATTCTCCTCAACTTAATCCCTACCATCATCAACTATTCATTCACATATTCAAAACACAATCATCCATCCATATCCATCATTCCGGAAAGTTTTACGCTTAGGTGGTGGTGTTCACCATAATTTTTTTTTCACACCCTTTCAATCACCACACAATTGTGTGGTGACTGGTGAAATAGACGCGCGTGGGTTTGTCAGAAAAATCGTATCACACTCTGGTAGTGTCGAAGATGAGGGAGTCTCTACAAAAAATATAAAATTTATAAAAATATATATGGGATGTCGAGAGAATCCTGCCTCATGTGTCGAGAACGCGGGATGAACTCATCTGTAAAGAATACAATTACAATCTCCGTAAGATGTGTCCGCCTGTCCTTATTGTTGTAAGAAGAAGATAATTTTTGCCCGATAAATCATACACCGCACCAGGATACAAAGACAGTATACCACTTGAGTCAGCCGAACCAGCTGGGTCTGGGGTGAAGGGGAGGGTTCATTAAAGGCAAAACACTTTTTTTCTCATCTCGCTCGCTCGCACCCACCATGATCAGATCATCATCATCGCCACAAATCACCTAAAATTCAAAACTACTTCCTACAAATATTTCTCCGTCTGTCTGTCTCTCTGTCTGTTTTTTTCTCTCACTCTCTCTCACTTTTACAGCACCAGTGCTCGATTGCGGTCCCCTCGGAGCGGATCTATACAGAATACGTATCAGAATCAGTATTGTTTTCCAACACAACAACAAGTCCAACAAAAAAAAAGACAAAAAAAATTGTACAATAGTCAGGAGGAAAAAGGATCGTAGTATTATTAGTTTGTACAGAGAAGATAATGATCATATGATCATTATTATTAAAAATAAAAAAAATTCCCTATATTCAAGGGGATTTCGTTTGCTATAAAAGGATCTGGTTTTTGTAGGGGTCACATTTCACCCGCAGCATCATCCTCATCAATACGAACCTTGACGATTTCATTCAGTCCAAAAGCTGACTTTATTTCTGGGAATTCCAATGCCCTAAGTCCAGAAAAAAGATAAAAGAAATGCTTTCAGCCAAAGCAAAATTCAGCTCTCTTGTCATTTCAATTTCAGCTTTTGTTTTTTTAAGCTAGTCAGCTTGTGACGACCCGATGAAACTATGAGATCTCTTTCTCTATGATACACTTGACGATCTAATTCTAATCCTCCCACAACTTCTTTCTATTAATATTCATCAAAGCTGATTATCAAGGTCAGAAAAAAAATGTATCCAAGTATTCTGACCGCTTGCTGCCATCAAAACTTGATCATCAAATACTACTAGGAAATTTTCCATTCCAATGTGAATTCATTCTGTGAGTTATTATTAGCACAATGGTGAGTCTATATGCTCCTTGTAATATTTACTCAAACGGTTATTGAAATAGACATCTATTCACAGAGCTAATGCTAATATTATATACGAGCAAACTTGAATGCTTCTTCTTTCTTGTTGTTAGAAAAGACATGTTTACATTCTCGCCCAATAATCGATCAGCCAACACTGAATGGCTCAACACATATTACTAAAAAGGCCTTTAAAATTGGATTGAATTGAGACGCAGCTGGAGAATATAGCAACTATTCACACCGAAAATAACTGCGGCATATGGTACGCTGGATGGATGGATATCAAGATCCGACATTAGTCCACAAAAACTACAAACTAAAACTACAAGTAAATGCTCTCATCTCGTTCCGTGTAATCCACTTATCTCGTGCCACCACGTTACTAAAATTAAAGTGATACTCAAAGTGCTGGAAAAATGATGATTACTATGCATGCCTTTCACCCTCCACAACATAGATGTAATCTTCTCATTGTGTAACAACAACAAACATGTAATGCCCAAGTATGAATCCATCACGTCTATGAAATATACTGAAATCTCAAAATCAAATTAGCTTGGTCAAAAAAAGGCGAAAAGACAGAGAGTGAGAAAAAAAATGAAAAACATCAACTCACCGATTTGTTCAAGTACGCAGCTTCCAAAAGGGCATCCACATCAAACTCGTCCCCCATTTCGGTATTCTAAGTTGAATAGATCAGGAAAAGAGAGAGATATTTAGTGTGGCTTCTCTAAGAAATGTGTGGGGACAGGAAAGAATGAAATCCGTGGACAAAATCCCGTGGAAAAACACTTGTTGTTTTTTTATCGCTTGGACCACTGGACGATTCACGATGACAGACTGATAAAGGGAGACCACCACCGGTATAAAATCACTTCTTGTTCTTCTTCTTCTTGAGAATATCTTCCAACTATCTTGACTCCTTGTTGATCTTGTTGGCAATCCCGTCCAAATCCCTGTAGCAACTCTACTTCAATATTGATCGTCCTTGATGTCAGAGGACAACTAGTAGCAAATGTTTGTTGAAATTAAATCAATATATATCTGTATATACTTTCTTGATCAACACCCAAAAAAGATTCCCAGTCCAACAACTGTTTCCTTCAAGAGGGGTGGGCTTAAAATCTTGTTATTCGGGCTTTCTTTTACAAATCTTCCCCTTTCTTCAAAATCCCCAAATTCTGTTACAGTTTCTTCCAACAACAACAACAAGAGGCTCTTCTCGCCCAAATCTTCTTCCAGCTTTTATTTAAAATGTTTTTTTTTCTCTCTTTTTTTTATTACTATTATTATTACCTCAGGAACTAAATGATAATAATAACAAACAAGTCGAATTTTTCAGGCGGCGACGAGATAATATATTTGTTTCGCAGTCAGAGTCAGACACAAATGTAATTTGAACTCCGTGTGCTATGATGGCTGCCTCCTTCATCGTCCAAGTCCAACGTCCTTCAGTTGTGCGACGTATGGGGATCTGGCCGGCGCATGCGCAACGCCCCTTTCCCCATAAAATTCCATTTGGCTGCACGCACGCACACATAATAGTCCCGACCCCGGCACAGCAAATCTACAGGGTGGCCCACAGGAACCTTTCCACTTATTTCAACCCTGAGTAACTTCTACAGCCTTTTTGAAATTATATATAGACATGAAGGGTAGCAATTCAGAAATCAGAGTCTTAGAGTCATTTCGAAAAAAAATGAGCACACATCAAAATCGCTCACGCTGAGAAATGTCAACTCGTAAAAACGGCCCCATTTTAACATGGGTTTCAATGCATTTTCAGTAAAATGTTGTAAACTGTTATTCGTCTCCCAGAATAATGATGGCAGAGCCATATCCATGGAGGACATTTTTTCAAAGCTGAGACTTGAGAAAATGTGTTTTTGCATTCAAAAGGTGATGTCAAGACGGAGCTCAGAATTTCGAAAAATCTTAGAATTTGTGGGTTAAACATGGAAATGCTTTCTTTGAGATGGGATTTCTGAATTGTGGAGAGATTTCAATGTAGGCTAGGACAAACAGTTAATTTAAGAATCTAGTTTCAGAATTGCTAACATTTCTCACTTCATCATATCTATAGCTTGACAACTGTTCAAGTTATTCAAGTTTAAAAGTGTACAGTCTTTAATGGCCCACTCGGTATAATAGAATTTGATGGGGAATATTCCTGGAAATATTTCAGCAGCTTTTCATCATCCCCTCCCTTCAATTATGAATATATAAATAAATACAAAAATCCAGGCTTAGAGAGGCCCTATAAAGGGCTCAAGGATTCAACAAAGGGTCATAATTTCCAAGGAGACCGGCTAAAAGTTTAGAATCAAACAAATGCTACAAAAAATTCATATGCCTACACATACATACATAGCATTACATCTACATAAAAATTGATTAATTTTGACAAATATTGTAGTTACAAATAAAATATAATGATGTAAGTGGCTCATAGACTGACATATAATCTCATAGACTTAAACAATATTAATTTTTGAAAACAAAACAATTTTTTAACCCATGGAAACGGGTAATAAAGATGGTGGAGAGTCATTAGTTCAGGACCACGACGAGGACAGTAAAAAAATCGGTGGCGATGAGCCCAAGTAAGTCAAAAATTGAAAGTTCGTAAAATAATAATATATGAATAAAAATTCATCCAAACTTTATTCAAAGAGATTCATTTATATGTGAGAGATTGTTAGAAAGGTTTAAAAGTTTCTTGACAAATATGGCCAAATTGAATGGCTCAAGGGGCCGTGTGTGCTATGTGCATGCATGTCATGCCAAGAATTTTAATAATTCTATAAGTTTGAAAACCTCAGTCAGAGGCTTAGCTAAAAAGTCTTTTCCTCCAAGGTTTTTTTTTCTTGTAAAATGACTCATTTTGGTGTGTTTGAAAGAGTGAATGATGATGATGATGAATTGACGCATCAATAAGAAAAGCCTTCGATCGCCCCAGTAGCCTCGAGAATCGAGACTTTGTTTGCAAATACGTCTGAGACTGACTGGGACTGGGACAGAAATGAATGGGATACCTGTGTGGCCTCTTTTCCACTTCCTTGAATCCAAATTATTGTATACCTTCCTGCTATTCTTCCCACCAAACTATTATTATTAATGTCCTCAATTCTACACCCTGCCCTGAATGAGGGGAGCTTTTTTTTTAACTTGCTTGTAGTTTGTAGTATGACAAATTTGCCATTAACATCCCAATCCCAAATCCCTACCTCATACCTCACATATTAAATGTGTGCAGTGTGCATAAAAATTGCTGCTGCAAATGAAAGTACTAACATACAAGGGAAACCGTCCTTGACGTCTGCGTTGCATGTTGCATTGCATAACCTTGGGTGTCCCTCTGTGATTTCAGGACCTGTGGAAAATTCAAACCAGCAATGCTACGAGCATTTCGTGCTCTCACTTGCACTGGGATATCGTCTGCAAAGGTAAGTTAAGAGTCACTTTCTAATCCTAATTAAGAAAATCTGAAGAAAAGGGTGAAATTCTGGGCCCCGAGAATCTCAGAAAGTCTTGAGCTATTTCTGTATTATATGAAGGTGGCAGAGCCAGGTTATGTCATACATGTTGAGTCATGACTCGTGAGTTTGAACTTTTTACGTCGTTCGTATGAATTTTAGAAGATTAGGTAAAGTTCATTCTATATTTAAATGAGTTTTTTAATCGCCTTTAAATATTTACAGACGGTGACACAGAATCAAGGAGGAGGAAATCCGACAGAGCCACCAAAGCCAATCAATCCTAATCCTAATATCATCTTCGCGTCCAACGAGGTCAAGAAAGATTCAAGCAAGAAGAAGAAAATGGGTGATTCGCAATATGAAGGATGGAAAGGACAGTTAGCATCCTTTGGAATGTCCTGATTTTGGTTTCCCGAGGCGCAGTTCGGCTGTGCCCCGGGAGTTGTCCGAACTCGTGTCGGATTTGCTGGCGGAAGTAAGAAAAATCCAACGTATCGAAGTCTGTAAGTGATATTTTGACCTTGAAGCAAGGATTATTTCATTGTGTAGAAAAATATTATAAAAGTGGACTGCTTAATTACTTCAGAGGGGATCATACGGAGACGATTCAAGTTGAGTACGACCCAGAACACACGAATTTTTCTAATCTGCTCAAGATTTTCTGGGCGAATCATGATCCTTCTTCCAAGTGCTCCAGACAGGTACAATTAAGATCAAGTTATGTTGTTGAATCTGAATGTAAAGTCAGGATATTGATTTTTCCGTCGTTTATTCTTAGTACATGTCAGCTATATTTTACCACAACGAAGAGCAAAAGAAGGAAGCTGAAGAATCTATGAAGGCCGAGTCCAAGAAACGGTCCAAGACAATCCAAACTAAAATTCTTCCCATTGGAACTTTCTACCTTGCTGAAGAGTAAGCCAAACTCTAAATCTACCATTTGTATTTTATTAAAATTGTCACTTGTATTATTTTAATGTTGGTACTTGTATTCCAGCTACCATCAGAAGTACTTACTCCAGCGCTACCCATACATCCTTACTCAACTGGACATCGAGCCTGGAGATGAACTTATCAACTCCTATGTCTGTGGAAGATTGAATGGATACGTCGGAGGTTATGGCTCCCTCAAGGCCTTTGATGAAGAAGTGAGCAAGTTGGACCTGAGTCCAAAAATTGAGCAGTTTGTTAGACGAATCGTTGCCAGTGGCAAAGGTGCTGGTGTCGACTGCTAAAAAGCCTCACACCTGTGATTTTCTTCGCAATAACTTCTGGACTTCTAGCTCCGAGTCACGAGTGTCCTTTGCATTTGATTGGAGCAAGACTTACATGCCAAGATTTATGACGTGGCTCAATCAAAACCCATGTGGACATTGAGACACAGATTTTCCCTATCTTAAAGTGTGTAAGACATGCTCTCGAGCGAATACGAAGTGCCTTGTTACTTTGACTAGGATCCAAATAGCTTTACTTATGAATCCGTCAATAAAATTAATTGCTTAACGTCACAATTTTAGTGTGTAAAAGTCGTTTTAATACGAGCATGACAGGAATTTTACTTGATACTTCTACTGGTCCAGTCATTTGCTTTCAATAGCAAGAAAGGTACTTTAAAAAATCAACATCCAATTACTTCTTTCTTGATTTAGATGAGCTAGCAGCGCCCTTTCTCCCTTTTCCTTTCGGCTTCACATCCTCGTCACTCTCGTCATCTATTTCCATATCAGCTCCCCTGCCCTTGCCCTTGGATTTGCCCGAAGACTTACTATTACCAGCTTTTGCCCCCGCTTTCCCTCTCGGTTTCTTCACTTTAATCATCGCATCTTTCTCCACATCTTCATCCTCTTCCTCTTTCACACCCGCCGTCTCTTCTCCTTCCAGATCTTCAAGCTCATCATCGCCACCTGCACCAGCTCCTCCTTTCCCCTTTGCTTTGGTGATCTTGACCACCGAATAAGGAACAAAGGCTTCTTTGTTGACCAAGCGAGTGAAGGCGGCTTTCGTCTTGGAGTCGACATTTTCAAATCGATCCTTCATGTTTGGCCAGACTGCCAATTCTGTGAGACTTTCCAAGTCTTCACGAAGCAAGCAGTAGTCCTGGAGCAACACAAACAAAGCATTATTGAAATTGCTAGTTATTCAAGTACAAATCAATAAGAAATCCACACAAATTTAGTTATAAAATAAATAAAATAATAATAAAGTATAAATTAAAACAAAGTTGATATGGATATGAAGACTCACATGCATGTACTGAGCAGAGACTTCAGGCTCCCCACTCGCAAGAGGATTCACAATGGACCTCCTTAAGTAAGGCAAATAATCCATATTAAGTGCTTCAGAACTTCCAGAAATTTGCAAGTGCATGTGAGTATGCAACTCCTGGAGCATTCGTGCCCGCTTGTTCCTATTAGAATTCTTTCCAAGCCACTGAGGAAACTCTATCCCGCTCATTGTACCTCCCTCCATGTATTCTCCAGGGAGCACACTGGAGAAAACAGCTTGAGTCGGTAGCAAGGACCAATTGTTCTTACTCCTTATGATCTTTTCAACTCGATCTCCAGTCGCAAGACTTTCCGCAGCAGCTCGAACCAAGTCCATTGTCTTGAATGGGTCACCATTGGCTGCTGCTGGTGGAGACCGGAGGTAATTTTCGTACACGAATAGCGGACCGAGACTGTAGTCATGAAAAAATAAACTTTGCTTGTCATTGATGTACATTCCTTTGTGGTCTTGTGCACTAAAAACTTTGCGCACTACTTCCCAAGGACCTAAATGGAGGTCCTTTCGAGGGTCATATGAAGATTTTTCCTTGGCTTCTTTGAACAACTGAAGCTGATGAAGAATCTGGCGGACGTCTTGATCTGTGCTGATGATAAGTTGCTGCATCATTTCAGGCGGAACTTTAATCTTCTCTTTGAAGCAAATGGACTGAACGAAACCTTTGAGCTGTTCGAAACGAGGTTTAGTAAAGCGCAGGTCGAAGCAGTAGTTTGCAAGGGAGCGTATTTTTTGGTGCTGACGGTCGTTACAAATGCAAATTATGGGGATTCTGCTGGTCTTGATCAACTGTATCAGCTCTTGCATACCACCGCGGTCTTCATTCCCAGACATACCGTCTACTTCGTCCATTATGAGGACGTGCTTTCGGCCAGCAGTGTTGCTGGTTTTGTTGCCATGAGCAGCTGAAGCAATACTGACGTTGGTGAGGGAATCACTGAAGCCCATTTTAAGACCGTTCTTGTTACGCTGGTCGGAGGCGTTGAGTTCGATATAATCTAAGCCGATTTCTTTGCAGCAGAGATGAGCTGTTGTGGTTTTTCCGATCCCGGGTGGACCGGAGAGTAAAGCCGCTTTAAATGTTTTACCTTCTGGGTCGCGTAGGCCGGGCCAAGATGCTTTGGCTTTGTCGTCTGCTGAGCCGTGGTAGTTGAACCAATTTTGGAGCCATTTGAGAAGCTTCTTTGCGTTGGAGGCGTCGCCAGTTTGCCCTACAACTTGTTTTAATGTCGTGGGTTTGTATTTGTCTACCCACATGAGTTGAGGACCTGTTGGGACCACAGCTGGCGGGGGTATTGGAGCCTTTGCTACAGGCTTCTGGGTAGGAACGGGAGCCTTTGCTGGACTCTTTGAAGGTGTTTTATTGGAGGTACTTGGTTCTGGTGGCGCCTTCTTGACCTTAGTTGGGCTAGGCTCTGGTTCTTTCTTTTTAATTTTAATGGGGCTGGGCTCTGCTTCGGTCCTTTTCGTTTTAATAGGGCTACTGTCGGAGAACTTGAGGCTCTTTCTCGCTTCAGGCTCCTTTTTCGATGGACTCTCTTTCCTCGTTGGAGTTGTGAGAATGTCTACCTTTGAGGCAACTCTCCTAGCTCTCACTTTTGGTGGTGTTTCTAAGTCAGAATCAAACTCGTGAAAATCTTCAATACTCTTCTGCTTCTTCGGGGTACTAAGTTTTTTGGACGAGGGTTCTTCTACTACAGAGTTTTCAAATAAAGATATGTCACCTGGTTCTTCAGGTTTTTCCTCTTCAATTTCCATGCTCTCTGCTGGTGGGTTTGGATTACTTTTACGAAGCATGTCAAGAATGTCATCTTCAGTTATCATTGGGACACCGAGATCTTGAGCCTATGACATGAAATTGCATTTTATTATACAGAAACTTGCATTATATTATACTAAAAAAAGAATGACAGAATGAAAGGCTTTTGTGAACGAACCTTTTTAGTCTTTGAAGCACCAGCTTCATCACCAACGACAACATACGAAGTCTTCTTGCTGACACTGCCAGTAACACGACCACCGTGATTCTTTATAGCATCCGCTATGTCATCTCTTTCAAAAGAAGGCAGTACACCCGTCAGCACGAAGGTCAAGTTAGCAAAACAATCTGGAGCTCCCTCAGGTATTTCCTTGGCTCCGAGATGTTTAGGCGGAGCTCGGCTAAGGAACTTGAAATATGCAGCTGCACTTTGTTTCTTCTTTTCATCTGGAGTTTTCGTGGGGGTATCTTCAGGCGGCTTCTTGGGTGAAGTTTCAGATGTTGTAGAATCTTTTCTTTTTGCAGTAGGAGTCACATTGAGTTCATATCGAGAACCTTTAGATTTCTTCTTGGATGGCGGTGGCATCGGACTGGAAATCTCGTCATCATCTTCGTCACTTTCAATCAAGGCCCTGGCTCGTCTTTTCTTACCACCTGAAGGCGACTCGGTCACGGTTTCATGCTTTACTTTTTCCAGACTTTTACTTTTTGAGGATTTAGTGGGCTTTTCGGGCGATGTGCCAGCTTTGGTCTTAGGCTTTTCTTCAACTCTCTTGCCATTCTTTTCGGGATCTTTTTTGCCTTTCACTGGTGAAGACTTTGAACTTGCAGGAGATTGAGCTTTGACTTTAGATTTCTCGGCCTCACTCCTCTGACCTTTTTCTTTGGATTGAGACCTCTCATCTTTCTTGTCCTTGGAAGTGTCGCGTCCTTCATCAACAAAACAAAGTTGTTGACAAATACAAAACAAATGCAAAACCTTATAATCGCAAAAAATAATGCCGTACTTGATGTGCTATCAGAACTGGAAGGTTTATCCTTCTTAACAGGAGAGCCCGAAGCTTTAGCTTTCTTGGAGGACGGCGATTCAATCTGAAGTTCTTTCTTAACCGGAGCAAAGTCCTCCTCATCACTTTCCACAACCGGCCTGACCTTTCGCTTGGTACTAGTTCCACCACCAGCTCCTTGACCCGCAGTTTTAGTATCTTCCTTGGACTTTGCAGGGACAGGCTTACTAGATAACGCCGTAAAGTAACTTCGAATATCGGCCGACTTTCCTCCGCCAGATTTCTGCAAATACAGTTCAAAGTTTCAAGTTTCAAGCTGACACTCACCGGACTCTGGCCAAGGCCATGACCTCATGGCGTCGTGATTAAACTTACCTTCATCATGCACTGGTGTCGACCGTTGTATTGACAGTTGTCTTGATTTGTAGCTAAAATGATACCAGGTGAGACCTGAGGTCAGAGATCAAGCTTAGTATTGAATTGCTCCGGTAATTTCCGATGCGAAATAAATCCACAAGATTCAACTGACTGACACAATTAGTTCAGCATTTTCAAAGTCGCGGTCACAGGTAATACACATTTAGCAGTACCATAATTCCATCTGATTTAACTGATCCGCAGTCCGCAGGTTCAGGTCGCAATATATGACCTAAAATTATTTTGATACTTAAAATGGAGCTTAATGAACGATTACAAGACAACATTACAACGACAACGACAACACCAACACCAAAGACCGCAGAGTCTGCGGAGATCGGGCCCAGGGCCCGCGTTTTGAAGAATAGCAATTTGAGCCGGCAAATTTGAAATGTCCCCACGTGCAAGCAAAAGTAAATGTTGATGTGACATGTGCGAGTGACCTAAAAAGGTCGAAATAACTAGTGACTCTGTGGAATTAACTTATTAAATATAAAAGAACCAACTGATTTACAAATAGGTAAACTAATTCAACCAATTACATTCCTAAAAAGAGGTCTAATTTAGCGAGTGTTGGGCCCGCAGTTCTAGTTTCATATTCCGGAACATTTCAGGCAGAAGTACCTTTCAAATTGCATTGCAGCCTAGAGGAATTTAAAATCAACATGTTGCATTAATTTGCATCATTTTCCATTTCAGTTTCCAATCTAGGAAAATGGATGAAGAAATGAATGCCAATGTCGAGATGGAGGAGCCGATGGAAGACGACGCGGACAGCGACTTTGAAGACATTGATGAAGATAATGGCGAAGGTAATGGTGGTGAAGGGTCTGGTCCTGCTGCCGGTGCGGATGGCAAAGCGAAGAAGAAAAAGTTGAAGAAGAAACGGACATATTTACCCGGAATGCAAATGAAGGAAGATGAAACTTTAACTTGTGATGAGTCAGCTTACATCACACTTCATACATTTTCAACTGCTGCACCTTGTCTAAGCTTTGATGTCATTCCGGATAACTTGGGATCTGATAGGAAGTTTCCTTTGACGGCGTATATTTTAGCTGGGACGCAAGCGGCGAGGTCACATGCGAATAGTCTTGTTGTAATGAAGGTGAGTATGGACTCAGTAGGAGCTTAGCATATGTGTGCCTTGGGGTCTCTTAAGTTAAATTATGAAATTTTTTAATGCTCATCTTGGTTGGCAGATGTCAAATGTTTACAAGACTCAGCCCAAGTCAAGTGACGATGAATTAAGCAGCGATGAATCCGAAGATGAAGACGGAGACGATGAAGAGGAGACTCTGACTAAGAAACCCGAGCTGACTGCTGCTCTTATGCCGCATAATGGATGTGTCAACAGACTTAGGGTACATTGGGCTCATTTTAACTCATTGATATAAATCAATTCACTACCATATCATCACAAATACATGTAATGAATCACAATTATAATGACAACTTGCTTTCTTATCAGTTTAAATTCTTAGACGGAAAGCCTCTTGCTGCAACGTGGTCCGAGCATGGAAGTGTTGCCATTTGGGATTTAACTGTACCTTTGCGTGTGCTCGATGATGTGCAGGTTAGTTAAAAAAAGACTGGTACATTCGATGGGGATAAAATTACAATAGCTTCTCTTTCTGTAGCAATTGCAAGAGTACATCAAGTCTAAAGATCGGCCAAAGCCAATATTCTCATTCAAAGGTCATAGAGGGGAAGGCTTTGCTATGGACTGGTCTCCCACAATGCCAGGTAAAGGAAATACAAAAATCTGTTAGCATGTCACCATGTCAACGTAACTAAACTGTCACCAAGCCAACGCATCTGAAATGTCACCATGCCAACTGCCAACCAATCTTAAATGTCACCATGGCAGCGGGTCTTAATGTCTTGGAATTTTCATTTTCAGGAGTACTTGCTACGGGCGACTGTACCAAATTTATTCATGTCTGGAAACCTCAAGACGGGTCATGGCAAGTTGATCAAAGGCCATTCACAGGACATAATGACTCCGTTGAGGATATTCAGTGGTCACCTACCGAAGCAAATGTTTTTGCCTCCTGTTCAGTAGACAAAAGGTAGCGTCTGCACCCTACAAAATCTAACAATCAAAAGTAAATTTTAATGTGAGATAATATTTGTGCAAATTTAGCATTCGAATCTGGGACGCTCGAGCAAAGCCCAACAAAGCGAATATGCTAACACGGGAAAATGCTCACGAGAAGGATATCAATGTAATCACATGGAACCCAAAGGATCCTTTTATAGCATCTGGTGGAGATGACTGTGCTGTTCGTGTCTGGGATCTACGAACGTTCACATCAGGGGAAAGTGTGGCCGAGTTTAAGAATCATCATAAGGCACCTATTTGCTCTATAGAATGGAGTCCGCATGAGTCAACTGTACTCGCCACTGCCGGAGAGGATGATCAAGTGGCTATTTGGGACTTGGCAATGGAAAGGGATCCTGATGCTGCGGCAGACGAGGATACGGTGAGTACTGGTTCCCCCTTCTCCAATTGCTTGTCTTTTTTAATTAACCACTATTAAATGTCTTTTTCTTTACAGGAACTACCTGCCCAGCTCATGTTTGTACATCAAGGCCAGCAAGACATCAAGGAATTGCACTGGCATCCACAGATTCAGGGTGTACTTATAACTACATCTGCAACTGGTTTTAATGTTTTCAAACCAGCAAATGCTTAGCTGTTTATTTTGATTACGATTTATTTTTAATAAACCACTTCACGTACAAAAAATCACGTATGAAAACAATTTCGTCAACTTCTGTAGAAAGTCTAACTTCCAAAGTCATACCAAGGTACTCAAACAAGGTCACAGGTCACACTCCAAAGGTACACAAATCGTATACCTAAGCCAGCTTAGTATCGTCATGATTAAACGTATGCAGTTCATCGATGAAAATCATATTCAAATTCACCAAATGGCGGATTGTTGGACGTCCATGAGGGCAGTTCTGTAACAAGGGAAACAGCAGCACCCGTAAGAATTTTTCCTTTGACACTTTTGCACAAATAAATGCAAAATGCAACTTACCCACGGTTGTTCCATGAGGGCCATATGATCTACAATCCGACGCATTTCATTCATATTCAGCGACGTTCCTATCATCACAGACTTTCTGCAGGCTCGTGAAGCAAGCACATCCCGTATTCTGGATGGCCTGTAAAAGGCTTTTTCTGGTGCGTCCTGAAAAATGACATTAGAATGAAGAGCACAGAGGACACCAGTGATAATTTTTGTAGGAAATACCTCCAGGAGAAATATAAGTTCATCGATTTCCTGCTTTCCAAAAATCACAGACTTAGAATGAGGAATCTGAGTTAGTTGGATCTTGCTCAGCGAGTCGTCTAAAAGTTAAAAAAAAAACAGGCAAAAAATTCAAAACACAAGCAAAGTGAAGCTGTGGACGTGTTGTAAAAATCTTTGGCGTAAAAAAGTGAGTAGAAATCTCTGATTCTATAAAATCTTACCGTCTTCCTTCACTAAAAAGTCGAAGCCATTCTTTCTAAACACATCAATATTATCCAGCACGATGGCTTGATTTACCGGGGGCAGTTGGAGGTCAATGGGACTGGAAAAAGACACCAGAATCTTTAGAATTCTCATGTATACGACAGTAAATTTCGTCCTTTTAAAAAGTTACCGTATGAGCCTCTGAGTTTCAAAAATCATATTCCTCTCCAGATCTTCAAAATTGTACTTTTCATCCGTCGCATGCTGGTCCACAATGAACAAATCTGGCCCGTGTCTGACTAGAATGAAGCCCATATTAAACTGTCCAATGATTTCCATCTGGAAAACACACAACATTCATTCATTTACTGCATCGTATAAAGGCCGAGGACTTGCAATCGGACCTTACCTGTGGAAACATTTCTTTAGTAATCTGCTTCCTCAACTCTTCCTCAGCCAGGCCATTCTGTTCGGCTGAAATAGCAGCTCTAAATCTTCTACCCTCACAAATCGGCTCACATTTCTTGCTCACATTCACTACAGCTTTCCTCCGCACTTCAGTCCAATTAACATTGCAATTTACTACCGACGCACTTCCATAAACTTTCACTGAGCAATCTTCGGCATCTTCAGCATGTAGAGTAACTTGACGCACTGTGGCTTCTTCAGCAAACTCGTCGTCATAAACAATTATCGCATCATCATCATCATCATCATCTTGATTTAGTCCGACGACAATTCCTTTGGTTGCCACGGATACCGAACTGTCTCTTTTTCCCGAATTAAATGTAACATCATCCGCAGGACTAGGACTCTCGCAGTCCATCCTTTCAGCATTGCCATCTTCTTTGGAACTTACTTCCTGTTCTTCTAATACAGTGACCTCATCATCCGAATTACTTTGGACTTTCCGTCGTTTGTCTTTGCTTTTAAAAAATTCCAAAATAGACGTCCTTCCTCCATTCAATGAGATTCTTTTCCTCACTGGATCCCCAGCAGACGTTCTGGGCTCTCCAATGGGTGCTTCTTCCACACTTTTCCCAAACGCCGGTCTACCTTTGTAACCAAGACCCTTTAAAACGGAACTAATACTGGATGAAGCTCTAGGAGACTGGCTTGTGTGTGTGCGTGGTTTCACTGAAGTGGAATAGCTCGGATGAAACGAGCTGCTACTTTCTTTACTAGTTCCTGGCCTGTCTTCACAGTGTTCTGCTTCTTCAGTTTCATTTAAAAATCCCGAACTAAAAGCCACGGGCTTAACGCTCTCAGGTACGTAAGAAGATGCAGCTTTGGTCAGGACAGACATGACAGTCATCTAGGTAGAAAAATACATTGTACAATTTAATGGCCATAAGGGTACGTCAAGCTTGATGAAAATACCTTGACCGTTGCATAAAGAACCTTCTCATTGCGAAGGTATATTTGCCTTTTGTCAGGTGTTACATTAACGTCCAAGTTCTCTTGAGATGTCCGAATATCCAAGAATATAAAAGGGTACTGGCTCCTGCTGTAGGTATGATATACTTCATTTACGATCCGGGATAGCTGGAAAAGCAAGCCATAATTAACACATTAAAAGATAATAACACATTAAGCTGAACAAAGTAACGGAATTAAAATGTTAAAAGCTGAATTGAAGCGTCAGGATCTAAACAATCGAACGTCACAATCTACACAAAATAATGGAACGTCACAAGTTCAAAAATAATAGAGATCACAAGCTATTTACCTTGGCTGGATCACAAGGCCTCGAATTAAAAAAGAAGAATTGACGGTCACTGGCACCGCGACCTTTAGACGGTAAAGAAACAAAGCCTTGAAACTTGAATGGATTTTCATCCGGTAGGTCCTTTAAGCCGAATTCGTCTAAAATTCCCTCATCCAGCCCAACAGGCTCATCTCCTTTGATTTCCACTACGGATTCCAACTGGAAAAATCCCACATTAATCCTCCTCTCATACATCCAAATTATAATGAACTTTTCCCGGCCTTTCTTACCTGTTTGCTCCCAAAAAGACACACAATCTTCTCCCTCACCCCAATCGACCCCGGCACGGTCAACACTTTAGACACAGTTCCACTCTCCAGCTGATTAGTACAGTTGAATCTAACACCTTTGGTAATCATACAGTACCCATACAACACTCCCACCATCTTCCCAAACTCTCTCTTTAAATTCTTCACAAATTCCGCATGCCTGACTGGCAAGGTAGAAAATAAATTTTTGATTATCACAGTCGTCCCAACATCCCTCGCACATTGAGTCTTCTTCGAGATCCGGCCTTTCAAGTCATATTCAATTCTATAACCCTTCCCATCAATTGACCGGGCTGATTTCGTCACTACAGTTACGTTTGATAAGGCACACAACGAGCTTAGAGCTTCGCCACGAAATCCGAAGGTTTGTACGGAGGTCAGATCTTCAAACTCACGGATCTTTGACGTGTGATGTTTAAGTCCTGAGGGGAAAATTTTACAAAAAAATTACAAAATTACAAAAAAATACTGCGCATGATTATTATTACATATGGAAATGTCAATTAAACGTGTATTAGCTTCACGTGCAACACATACCAAGTCCTTCAAAGTTGACCTCCTCAACACCGCATCCATTGTCCGTCACTTCAATCCACTTGCTTCCATATTCCACAAGGCGAATGTCAATGTTCGTAGCGCCCGCATCAATGCTGTTCTCCACTAGCTCTTTGACTGCCGTTGCTAGTGTCACTACAACCTGCAATAGGATATGAACATCAAGGTCATGTCATCCTCAATCAGCAGTCATTTTGAGCGGAAGAGGAAAACTAACAATAGGGACGTTGGTTTTAATTCTTCCGACCTACTTTTCCATGGTCAAATGATCACTATACACCAGCTCATATTTCCCCTTATGAATCATCACCATCCCACAAAAGTTCAATAACCAACAAAACTGAAAGTCCTGCATCATCCTCATCAAGTTCACACAATCATGTGGGAATAGTATCACTTTTTTGGTACTTTCCATATAAAGAACGTGCAGAATATTATTCGCAAGATCAACCAGCTTACCTGACCAGAGCAAATGCGATGAACGACATTCTTGTCAATTGCCTTAATAATATTCCCACTCCTCGCCTCCCCTTCTTCGTCATCTTCTTCTTCATTAGAGCCGACGAGAATTTCTTCAGATTTCTCCTCACCCGCAGCAGAAGCATCATCATCCTCCTCCATGTCAGTCTGAAATGAAACAGTAAAAATTCACATGAGCATCAGTTGACACCTCAAGGCCACCACGGCACCAAGATCTTCCATATCACACTCTCCCTTTCATTTCCATATAATAGTCAAAAATAAAACGTCCGCTTGCCCCTTTCACTCTGTCCCTGAACTTAATTAATTCACAACGCCCCAACTGGAGTTTCACTACTCAATATTCCGGATCCTCTTGCAGTTGCTTGCAAATGACACAAAGAAACCAGTTGAGGTGGAGAGAGAGAGAGGTGAAGGCCTCAAAGGGAAACCTTCAAGGATGCTCAGTATATTTTAGGCCCTAAAATCTCACTTGTCTTATTTCACATACTCAACGTCCGTATATTTTTCGCTATATAAGTACCACAAGGAGGAGAATCCTTTAACGGAGACTAAATGTTTGTACCATGCAGAGTCAGAGATACGTGTGGATTGTATGCGATTTCATGGGAAGAAACCCCCCAAAAAAATTTAACTACAGCCTCTGTCAGCGGGATCCACGGCATTTTAGTACGAGACGAAGACGCTAAGAAAATTAGGTCAAAGATCCGGCAGGCAACACTTTCAACGCTCCATCAACCTCCTCCTGACACTTGACAGCACATGATAAATGTCAACATTAACATTTCCCCTCAAACTTATCCACCTCAGTCAGACTTAAATTAACGTCCTGCCCATCCTGCTCTGTTTTTTTTACCTCACGCATCTACACAAATTCCAGGGAAACATAACTTTCTCGCTCCTTGCTCCTCCAGTCATTAAAATTGCAAAGTTATTTATTTTCATTTTTTTTTACAACTAAAACAGCAAGAAGGCTTTTTCCTGTCAAAAGGAAACGGGAAATCCCAATCTCACGACGTCCTCCTCCCTTTCTTTATACAGTTAAACATGAGACCATTATTGAGTCATAAGTCTAGCTCAACACTTTCACTTTCAATCTTCGTAGCAATAGAAATAATCATCGCACATTATTATTCTCCTAAAGCTTTCAAGACAGCTACAAAATCAATGGACGTTACATTCTAAAAGGCATGTCAATTTAATGTGTAATAACTGCCGCTATAATAATCTTCCTTATGGATCCACAAGGACCTTAAATGCTCTAGCTTGTCATTATTTCGGCACTTCAAATCACAATAATAATTTCATGACTACACACATAAACACCTACAGAGTAAATACGAATTTTGTTACATTAGTTTACCGGCTGGCCACAATGTAATTATTCCAATTTTGAAGTGGATGACAAAACTTAAAGAGAGCAAGCATGGGAGGTACATCACGACACGACCATACTGTCCGTCCACAAATATATCAATACTTTTCCTTTCAATCTGTCTGTATAGCATAATTAAATGCATTTTCGGCTGCTTCTATGTCCATAAGAAACTATATAGGCATACTAATGGTGATGGTGAGACAGTGAGAGTGAGTAAAGTAATAAAATCATTTCCGAGTTCATTGATTCCACATTAAAAAAGGAAGCGTCGTGATGAGATATGGTTCTGTGAAAACAAAGCACAAGCAGTCTCTCCTTATGAACATGAGTCCGTAATGGTCAGTGAATTCCATTTCAGGCCGTCCAGCACCATCACTCCCTAAAAAGACAAAGGACGTCATAGACAAACTAACTGCTACACCAAGATGAAGCTGAGCGCGTTAGGTTTCACCCCAATAATAGTATGAGCGACAACCTTCACTCCCAAAAGTCATTCACTCTCATTATATTCGCGTACAACCTGCTTGCTAATTTAAAGCGAAAAA
>JAQIWI010000357.1:0-36877 GCA_034698825.1 Deuterosminthurus bicinctus | reverse complement strand
TGTAGATCCGCACTCGAAAAATGGACTTGCGGAGGAATACTTCCGAATGAAAAAATTGAAGGAGGAGGCGGAAGAGAAGTATGCCACACTTGAGTCACAAAAGGATGAATTGGAAGTTAAAATTAATGAGCAGAAAAATCTACCTGCTGCTCTTGGACCACCGAGTGAGGACAAGAAGGCCACGGAAGAGAGGATCAACAACATGACACGTGCATTAGTTGTAAGTAGTTGGATGGACAGGTCAAGACAGGTGTTTTAATTGGAAAGTATGTGGAATTTAATTATTTTTGTTCATTTAGGATCTCGGTTCAAAATGTGCCAAGCTAGAAGGAGATAATAAGAATCAGGCTGAAAGTGTTCAAGAATTACAAAATCAAGTCCAAACTTATGTGGACGCACTGAGATCGTGTCAAAACCAGCTTCGAATCGAGCAAAGTCGGCTGGCAGAAGTCAACGAGAAGCTTCGACTAACAGAAGAAGCGAAAGAGAGATTGGAGAAGGAGGCTGAATTGACCGTGAGTAAATTAAAATTTTGGAAGAAATGGTAGCAATTTGTAATGTAGTATTCGATGTCATGCATTTTTGAATTCGCTCTTTTAGTGCTTGCTTTTTCGCGTGTAAATAGTAGAATTCCTAGCACATTTTTAACATTTTACGCCTATTTATTACGCTTTTTCTGTGGAACCTTAATTTTTAACGTAGATGATTGTGGCTGTAAACAATATTTGTGAGCGACTATTGGCTTTTTTGTATCACACGCAGTTGCTTTTACACTAGCTGCCTAATAAAATTGCTTGATTTCATATGAAAATTACACTGTCAAATCACAGTAGCTTCGTACATGTTGATAATGCTACACAAAATCTTTGTCCCTCAAATTTGTGTCTTCATTACAAATCGAGTGAGTCATAATCGCACATTTCATTCCTTTCAAACAGAATGCACAAGGGCTAATGGATAAACAGATGAAGGACAGACAGATCCAGGTTCAAAATCAACAAATGGGCAACCTCCTCGTAGATAACCAGATTTTAGTGGAACGACTCGGTGTATCAGAAGAAGCATTGAAACAGCTGCATCACGAACACAGTAAACTGGTACAAGAGTTACGGAATCTTAAAGCCAGTTACACAGCCCATGTACTCTCTGCAAGTAGAGCCAATGAAATGCCGATAATCACTGGAGTAAGGTTACTTCCAATTGTTCTTGGTTTAAAAGTGTAGTGTTTTATGTCAGTCGTTTCTGGTAGCAGGATAAGTGTGACACAACACGACAGGACACCTCTCCGGATCTTGGAATCGAATCTGGTCAAGATGTTCCATCTAATGAGAACGTCTACGCGGAAAATGCTATGTTGAGAAACTACAATCGGCAGCTTGTCCTTAAACTGCAGCAAACTAGACAAGTAAGTTAGACATTTTTTTGCCATATCTGAGTTTGTTTCACAGAATAGACGGAAGAGATAATTAATGTAAATTATATGTAACCATTTTAATTTTGCAGGCTTTGGACAAAACGGTCAATCGCCTCTCTACAACAACGAAGCACAAGGAGCAGGTGGAGAAAGCAGTGTGTCGCCAACTTCACAAAACGCACAGCATTTTAAAAGAGGCCAAACAGAGTTTGGAGAAGAAACAGTCTCAGCAAGTTTTGACAGACTTGCTTCCTTCGTCAGTGTAATAATGGTTTAAAAAAATCACCAGTTTGATCTTCATGCAATATTAACGAATAAAAATGTCACGTTTTCTACTGTTATCCAAGTGTCTTGAACTGTAATTATGTAAACAGATGAACAGAACATGACTAATACGTTTGATGTTGTGCCTTTAACAAACAGTTTAATTTATAATGGAGTGAAGACTTGATAGTTCAATCGTCTGTGACATGCTCGCTGCATTTTGTAAAGAAATCTAGAGCAGTTTTTGAATTTCAGAACACTACAAGTTGTCAGATGGCATAAT
The DNA here is from genome assembly GCA_034698825.1 of Deuterosminthurus bicinctus. NCBI lineage: Eukaryota > Metazoa > Arthropoda > Collembola > Symphypleona > Bourletiellidae > Deuterosminthurus > Deuterosminthurus bicinctus. The sequence continues at coordinate 34,916 of JAQIWI010000357.1, read as the reverse complement.
GATGTAATGTTGTTTTATTATCGTACAAAATGAACAGATTTTATAGTGCATGTTTAACGCTGAATAAAGTTATATTTTAATTGCAAACTCTACTATGTGTGAAGTGCTTTAGATTGTTATTAGTGAAGCATATATATGTAGTATTGACCATTTCTATTTGGAATTTGATAACTATTTTACTTCGAAATGGGCTGAACGACTACTGCGCTAACAATATTGTCCTGTATGTATATACAGGGTAGCATCAGAAATGGAAGAAGAGGCTAAGCTTATGCCAATCGCATGCAACACTTGACTCGGTTTCAAGTTATTTTGTCGATCTGGAGGCCTATCCAATATGAATAACAATTATGAGGCTCCCTCAATTACATTCCCTCTGGAAGTTTGAACAAGTTCGTTTAAAATATCTGAGCGTACCCTCAGACTTATTCTGACCCCGAAATCAGGGGAATTTCCTCTATGCATGTGCACAAGTGTATGTACACGATGTGGTGAAACTCGAAAATGGTGACCCCCAAATGAGGAGGTAATGAGAGCCATAGGCAGGCGATGTGGGTCAGGTTTTATTATGTCAGTGACCATTGTGTTCCGGTTAGACGGCTGGAAATGATTACTTTCTCTCTTTTCACCTTACCTATTGAGGAGTACATGTTTACTGTGATGCAATCGCATAACCTTTGTCCATTTATGGGACACTTGAAGTAGCCGAGGTGCAGTGAGGATTTCCTCGGATCATTCCAACCCATCGTAACTGTAAACGTGTCTTACTACTGACACTGTTCTTTTCTTAGTGTCACAAAATCCAAAATAAATATAGCGGTCCTCATTCATTCAATGAACAGTCCCAACGCAACTACAGCTTGGGTGCCTCTCTTCCTCGTCTACCGACACTTAATGGCTCCTTTGATTGAACAAGTTCAAATTTCATAGTACGTACAGATCAAACATTACAGAGCCTCATAGCAATGTTACCATCTTGTGAAGTGCTATGTATAACAGTGCTTTTGCTCAAATGGTACGCCACTGAGGCGAGCGGATTCTGGAACACATGGGCGAAAAGCTCTGGTGATTTTTCCATAAAACTGATATTTAAAAATCAAATGACACCTTTTAACTTTACCATCTTGGACGAGGGTTTGGACTCTCCGCAGACGACGGTAAGATCCGTTCTTTTCTTTCTTAAACAACTTTGCTTGAGTCAATTCATGCACTTGCATTACTCTCATAGCCGGAGTTAGTCAGAAAATCCGGGTTTCCGATAGAAGTTCATCACGCAGTTACTGAGGACGGTTATATTTTGGAGATGCATAGGATACCTCACGGGAAATCCGGGAATAGCAGTGCCTGGAGAAAGACTCCAGTGCTGATTCTGCATGGTTATGCATGCACATCCATTCATTGGATATTAAACAGGGAAGACGATGTTTTACGTAAGTTCCGCATGGGAAATAATTTGTCTCGTCCAGAATGAAAGCAGCTGTCGTTTGATGTCTCTAACATGTAATTTTTCTGTCCATTTAATTATTCTCTGCTCTTAGCGTACATGCTGGCAGAGAAGGGTTATGACGTTTGGTTGGGCAACTTCCGTGGTAATCGATACTCAAATAGGCACTTGAGATTCGGAAATTACGACACCAGATTCTGGAATTTCAGGTGAGTTCTTCTCTTCTCCCTTGCACAATCCTCTGACGAAAGCATTGGCTGGCGTCATTTATGTTTTCTTGTTCTCTTGCAGCTGGCATGAAATGGGGCTATTCGACGTCCCAACCATGATTGACTACATATTGGAGGAAACAAAGCAATCGCAACTTATGTATGCTGCTCATTCCATGGGAACAACTGCTTTTTATGTGTGCATGTCAATACGGACAGAGTACAACGACAAGATTAAGGGCATGTTCGCCTTGGCACCCGTCGCGTACTTTAAGCATTTTCGTAACCCTGCAAAACTTATAACGCCCTTTGTTGTGTCTGATAAGGTAAGTCTGTATGATTATACGCCTACAAAATAAGACAATATATTGACATGAATAGTTCCATGGTAATATCCTGTCGTTACCAATAGCTTGCTCTGGACGCGCTTGGACACGGAGAATTGTTCCCACCAAATCTGCTGGATAGTTTTCGGATCTTTGGAGCTGTTTTATGTGCACCCGACTCAAGCACGGCTGGCCTTTGTGATCAGTTCCTCCATCATGTGGCTGGGTTCAATCCAGTTCAGCTCAACAAGGTATGACCGTGTATGTTTAATAGGAAACATGTTGAATTCTTTATGGATGACCTCATGGGTTTGCAGATTCCAAATAGTCACTGAATTTATTTCATAGACGTGGGTGCCAATGCTTTTCAGAAATTATCCTGATAGCTCCTCTACTAGAACTCTGCTCCACTTTCTACAGTTGTTGAAATCAGGGAAGTTTTGTCAGTATGATTACGGGGTTTTAGAAAACTTTCGTATTTACTCCCGTCTCCGACCGCCATGTTACAATTTATCCAGAGTCACCGCACCTACCGCCATATTCTGGTCACAAGATGACTGGCTGGCGACCCCTGAGGTATCAATCTATAATATTTCAATGCGTTATATATTAATTGAATTAATCATCTCAAATGGTGTTGGCAGGACGTGATAATTTTACGGAGACAACTGCCCAATGTCATTCTGTACTACAAGGTGGAAAGCCGTACTTTCAGCCACCTGGATTTCTTGTGTGCTGTGGGTGCTGGAAGGCTTGTGTATGACAAAGTTATAGAGAGCATGTCCGGAATCACGAGGACGTGAGTGAAATAGTGTCCAAGTTGAATGCTTATTGGATGACATTGGCTTAAATATTACTTGGGCGTCAGCTGAATACTTCCAGCTAACTGTCCGCGTATGAGTAATGATCCCGCACCGAAATAAAACAGCCATATAGGCCAGCAAATCAAGTCATCTCATGTGTAACGCTTGATACTTGTTCAGTTTGATCATCATTTTCTGTTTATTTACTTACTTCCATATCAGCGATAAAATCAGGAGTCATTTATTCTAAAATTCCATAGAAAAGATTAACAAGAACTCTGATTTTTTATGTTATTGATGACAACTGTACATCATAAGAGTTGAGCATCACAATTCAGGCTAGAAGTCCTCCTGAGTTATGGCCCAAAAGCTATGCAGGGAAATCCAGTAGCATGAGTATGTTTACTGAGAACAACCTTGATTCTGCAGGAGACTGCAGAGTGAGCATTGCAGTGGTGTATTTATCATTTAACTTAACAGTCTCGTTGACAAGATGACATGTGTAAGTGGTTGCACATAAAGGAGGATTTTGGTATTTATGTGCATCTACTGTGTGTACGTAGCGTTGAAATATGTTTATATGAGACGTTGTAACAGGAGGAAGCATATAAATAATTTTATGGGGCTCACTAGGTATTAGATACGGGAAGGTATTTCCCCGAGAAGTCACTAAACGCACGCATGTATGAGTCAGAAAGCCATAATGGGAATATATATTCACGTTGGTCTCTTGTAAGATGTCATTAAATACAATATAACCGCATTATCTAAAATTCTACGAGCCAGACCTTAATGTAGGGGAATATAGCGCGACTGCATCCGTTGCCTCTTGTACTATGCACGTGGACGTGAATGACTGACCAGTGGCATATCGGACTCACAACTTGAAAGCAATACCTTCCTTGTTAGTTCTGAGAAATTCCCGGTAGTCTAGCTCTGAAAGAAAATTTCCTCCAAGTTTCCAGGAATCAATGAGTATGCCCCGATGCCATTAATGCGAATTCAAAGGGAAATTGTCGGGAAGATAAAATGCATCGAAACTTTTACTTGAGAGTATGTTTTTACAGAGTTCTCAAATGTTGTTACAGTGAGCTTCCTACATCCAACACTGTTCCTTGTAAACCGGGCGGAAAAGTAAAGTCTTTTACGTTTTGTACTATCGCTTTGCGGTCTAGAGACGGCCCCCTCAGCCGTATGTTCCATTTTCCTTGGAAAGCTCTTATGAATAAATGTATGAAGACTTAGTGAATCGGAGCAAGTTTACCTACAGTCTCCTTCTCTATCGTCGTCCAACACCATCAACTTGAATGCGACTCTTGACGGCACCTGAAAGCATGATTTCAAGGTGGTAAAGTTGTGCTTACTATTGTGCTCTCCAGTACTCAAGTGCATCTCAAGTTCAAGATCTTATTGAGCTCCATTATTGGTGCTTGTGGAGTCTGCATATTGAAAATATTACACAATAATAGTTAACATTAGTCAACAAAATTCGTTTTAGTCATCTGAATTCTACGTCTCGTGTTGCCTCTATACTATACGCAAGTAACGGTGGACGCAATATGGAAAGCATTTGATACACATCCTGCTGGGTGACAGTGAAAGCGGTTTTTATGCGTGCGCTTCTCCCCTCTTACGCCTTTGAACCTCCGGTGAGAATAAATCGTGTATGAACAAGTGCGTCCAGTAAGTCAAATCTGTGTACAGATTCTGCCATCCACATCAGATCCTTTACAATTCATGTACAGCAATGATTTTATGCCATGAAGCGGAAGTGGCCTGCCTTCCTTTATTATTTCGTGTTTCCATAATGTGACAGCATTCTTCTGTTTACTACACATACATACATGCACGTGCTTGCAGATTCCATCCATTGTACAGGTGACTGGCAGACAGCTAACTTGCAATGTGGAGGAATATCCCTACCAATGACGTGAGCAATTTGTCAGAGGCAAAAAGTAGAGGAGAAATCCACTACGGCATTGGCATGTGATAGAACAGGTAATTGTGAAAACTACTTATACACTTGCATCAGCAACAATCTCTGCACAGTCGGCAGCGATTTAACGTCGGCTGATCAATACTAGTGTTTGGTGAGTGCTGTGAAATACCCGGAGAGTCTGCAGAAATACAACGACGATACAGGCAGCATCGCTGACTTTCCTTGTGGCAAACTGTACTGGCTCTGCTCACTCGTAAATAATAAAAATTTATTCTCAGGATATTGAGTACGAAATCATTAGAACGATCCACCGTAGCATTCGTAAATTGAAATGGAATCGTTAAAGAACTTCTGTTGGTGCAAATCCAATGTGGCCAATTTCCCCCGTTCGAAGGACTTCGGTTTGGTAAAAAACAACTCGATGGATATACCTGGTGTAATGCATGCTACTTATTGTTAGAGAGCGCGTCAAAACTATGAAATTGGACAAATGGATACGTAGAATGCCACACACGTAACATCTCCGAATAGCTTTTAATTTTTTACGGACTTTCTATTTCCAGTAGAATTTAGCACATTATTATTACTATAGTAGTACACACAATTTCTAACATGGAAAAGTCGTACTTGAAGTCGGAAAAGCGCCCTCGTGTTTTACGTGAGCTTAGTAATGTCAGGCTTTGTAAAGACGGATAAATAATAAATCACACTGATTGGTGAGAGTGGCATGAGATCAGATTGACTGACCTTCTCAGGTCCCTTGCTAATTGTGTACATAAGGGCAAGTAATAAGTCGAGAAGAGCAAAACAGTATAATCACTGTCTCATCATTATGAGGAGAAAACGGGGTGGCAAGTGACAATGATAGGCAGTTTGCGCGGTACCACGTAGAAATATATACGTCATCATAAACTTAATTTTAACATGGGTTGCCATAGGAATTTACGTGGATTTTCGCAAACTGCCTAATTACTAAGTAGAACACACAGTACGTAAATAACTTTAAGGAAAGTAATAAACTCAACTATATCACTCTTAGAAGAGTAATTTTGCGCCCATATCTTTGCAAAAATTTTGTATATATTGTCCTTAACATCTTCAGTTGTACAGTTATGGATAATACATGCGCATGCCAGTCACCTTATGATCTCATCTGAAAAGAATTTCAGGAAGGAGCTACTGGAATTTTGATAATGCATCATGTATTGATCACCAATGAGACAATCATAATACCAATACACGCTATGTGTTGAAGATTCAGCCAGTTGAGGGCATGGACCATGGGCCATGGGCCATACTTACATTCACTAATAGTTTGCCCTAATACTTCAAGCAGAAAGGTCAACGACGGTGAGGTTTGGGGTAAATTAGAACTGCCAGGACTTGTAGATTAATGATAAAGTAAGCTGAACACTTTCGCCTTAAGAGCACAATGGATCTGACTGAGAAGAGCAGTGACAATAGTTTTGTGCCTCATTAAGCACATACGATCTATCAAAGGCAGTAGGCACTCAGTGTTCTTTTTGATGAATTAGTTTTGGACCGAAAGGCCTTTAATGATGTCATCCTAAATACTTCAAGCCGACTGTAAGTTCTCTGACTGAGATGATGAGCGAGAGCAAAGGTGTAAATCGGTGTTCATTGTATGACAATTTATAGGGATGTAATGACCGGTAAATGTATTATGTTCTCATCTGTCCCACATTATCATAGCTCTGGCAAAGTCAGAGTACGGAAGTTTTATGTAACAGCTAATTTTCCGTAATTAATAATTAAAACGCTGGTATGATTTCCATAGGCAAGATGAACTCCGATTCAGTCAAAATGGCTGTCCAAGCGTCCTAGTACAAAATCAAGATGGGAGATAGCAGAAGCTAACAAGAAAACTGGATCTGCTGATTTCGTCATAAGTCATAACTCAAGATGGGCCCGATATTCCTTGAGAATAAATGCATGCTCCTCTTCCTCTTTGCTCTGCTGAGCAGTTTTTTCATGCTCGACTGCTACTTACTGCTGACAATCCAGAATTCAGCTGGACCACCGCCGCTGCATTTCAACAGTACGAAGAGCCCTTGTACAACCGTGTCGCCGTTTTGTGCCATTGACATCAAGTCCCTTCTACTTGACTGGATGAACTTTTATGTGTACAATCCCTTGTCGGCCTTGCTGTACAAGGTGGGATATTTTTCTACTGTGTTGTCCTTTGTGAGCGCAAATAGCATAAGTGTGGGTCATGTCGCAGTTGCACTCCTTTCGGCCAAGTTAATTACTCATGACTCGTTGTGTGTTCGTCGGGTGGGTGTGCTCGTGTTTGAGCTAAGAAACTTTATGGATGCCCTTGATGGAACGGTGGCAAGAGCCAGACGGGCAGAGAGTAAGTTAGTGGATTCAAGGGCAAGCAAAGTGGGCTACTATGTGGATGGCATATGTGATGGTATTGGGTGCATATTCCTCCTCATCGCCTGCTGGATTTACCTTAGGAATCATCCGACGAAGAAGAACATCTTCTACACACCCCTCCCCACTGCATTCATGAGCTGGACTGAACTCAAGGAGAAGGAAGTGGGGAACAGTAGTGGGACATTTTGTTGGGCTCGTTTGTTTCAGTGTGTTCGCAATAAAATCCACAGGTCAAGCCATCTGCCATTGTGGATAGGTGTGCAATGGTTTGTCAATTCTTTTTTCTGGAATCGCTACATCTCAACTTTCACCTTTGCTTTGGAGCGTCCAAGTGTGAGTGACAATGTCAAGTTACTCCAAGGCCAATTCCTCCGCTATCCATTCACCTGTGTGACTTTCATGCTTTGGAGGTTACTCAACGTTCATGCAAACATCGAGTTGGTCCTCTTTGCAATATTTTTCGATAACATGGCAGATGTCCTCGCTGTAATGCATTTCTTCGGCTGGCTTTTGCTCGGAAGTGCAGTTGTTTGTGGAGAGTTGTTACTTCAGGAGATTCAGTACTTGATGTAAGTACTGGAATGAGCGTATGGAGTCCTCGCTACAAATATAAACTGATTATTGAATTTAAAACTAGATTTTGTGCCATTGACCCCGTGTTGCGCTATAGCGTTAAACTCTTGTGGGAGGGACGACTGTGATTTATTGTGTTTTAAGGGAATTTCCGTGTCTTCTGCAACCACATTCCTAGCAACATTCGCCACGGCTCGTAGCATTTCACTGACTGAGTTCGGTGTTCCTTGCGTATACGTTCAGTTACGCATTCTACACATCAAGCTTCACGTTGTACGATTAATAGTTTAATAGGTAGAGAGATAAGGGGTATAAAATACCTCTATTAGATTTGTAGCAGTTGCTGTAGTAATGTATACAATTATGCACATTCATACGCCATTTCCAATCTAAATATTATTGTAATACTGACTGTGACATTTGTCATTGATTCATGGCTGAGTTTGTTGCCAGTAAAAAATGTTCCTGGTAAGGTTTTCTTCCAATCTCAAAAATCAGCCAATTTATACTTGTATTAGTCATTTACATAGATAATTGCTATTATTATAAATTGTGTAATTTTATTAGGGAGACTGATATCCTTCTATCTGTACATTTAACTCGCGATCTATAGCACTGATGTCAATCGTCGGGTTGGTGGTGGTTCCTCGTTGTTATAACTACGCAACTTGCTCAATGGACTGACTAAATTATGTAGTATCCAAAATGTTTGTAGTTTGCTTGGAATATATAGAATAAATATGTATCCTCGTGGTGTTCAGTCGTCCAGTGGATTGCTGAAAATGGAGAACTGCTATAGAATCCTAATGTTTTTTTCTATGTGATCTGCCAAGTGAACAAGAGCTTTTATATCCTCTCGTCCAAATCACGAGGGTTAAGGAGGAATTGTTACACGTTAATAGTAATTTCCAAGTATTGATCACATAGATCTATCGCCACAACGAAATATCCAAACTTGGTATGGACGGACTGCCACAAGGAAGAATGGGGTTGCTGTAAATACATTGGTTCAGTTAGGCTGATGTCATAACAACATTTCGTATGAAAGTGATGAATAAGAACTGATTATTCAATTCCATTGAAAATACTTACTATGCGCCACTCGGAAGGTGAAAAGCGAGGGGCTGAACTGAGCGTATTTCATCACTGTTATCACACAGGATTCTAGCCATACTCACCTCACGTATTGAATGTAACTGAGCTTCAGAATTCAATCAAGACAAAAATCAGGCTTGAAAATAAACTGTATTCGTCATAACAACATATAAACTCTGATACATACCAGGTGTGAATGAATGAGCCTCGTCGTCGCCATTCGAGTAAAAGAAACGATCTCCTTTTTGCAGACGTACAAATTGGTCCCCTATAATGCACACGAATGTTGGTCCCACCATAGCACCCTCCAAGGGAGTTTCAAAGATGCCTCCTATGAACAGGTCAATATCATCCACATGCTCGTATATTTGCTCCAGAAGGGCTATCTTCCGAGGGCTGATGATCGGCTGCAAATCTGAGAATTGTGAAGCTTTCCCCAGACGACATAGATCTCTGTACTCATTGTATCCTGGTAGCCCATGGTCCCTGCCACGCTGTATATTCAATGCCACCAAATCCATACCGACCCCATTTCCATTTTTAAACAAGCGATCCCGGAGCTGAAAGGATAAATGAATGGGACGCAATCCTTATCAATAAGCTCTCATTCTTTCTGTAGTACTGACTTCAAAGGCCTGCTACCTCAGTTGTAATGAAGTTGTCAAACATTTGAACGGGCTGAGTGACGAAGCCTTTTGTGAGTAAGTCTATTACACCTGGCTCGCGAAGAAGGTGAGGATTGTTGAAGAAATTGGAGAGTGTTAAACGGCCTGTCGTTCCACCTCCACTGTTTTGCAAGCTGGATGTAAAGTATATTGATGAGAAAAGTTGTTCAAATTGCAAATGGTGATACAAAGACTAGGACAACTCACTTGAACATGCCTTGCACCAACGTGTGCAGGCGGAATGCCGCAGTGGTGAAAGCATTGGAGACGGTTGGATCAACGCTAGCACTGTAGCCTTCGTAGTACCCATCATACAGGGGCAATATGCCGAATACCTCCATGTAATTCCGGCCTAATCAATACTTACTGCGATGAAATTCTTTAGACAAAATAATTTAAGCTACATGACTTTCTCTCACCAATAATAATCGGCAGCCATTCGTTATACACGATGTGCTGATACTCGGCAATTACAATTCTCCGCGTTTCTTGATAGATTCTCTCATCATCCCATTCCCCGAGCAAGTGTCCCAACTCTCTTGCGATTCGATTGTGCTCACGAACCCAAATTGTGTGGATCGTCGTTAGTCCAATCTATAGTAAAGCATAAGGGATACTCAAAGCACAACTAAAAGTTGTTAATCATAATCTAACCTGCTCATTCACTCTCTTATCCCCCGCTTCGAAACAATGCAGCTGGGAATTTCCACTCGGATTCGCACAATCTTCCTTATCCAAAAGATCCAAGGGTAACAAATGACGGCCTAATGGGTCCCGGGTAACCTTTAGAAGTCCTCCTGAGAACTCCCGCAGATTTTCCGCTTGCTTCCGATCGCTTCCATAAATTTGTGAGGCGTCAAGATAGTGTGTCAGCTGATTGAGCTTCCATCCAAATATTCACGACATTCAGTTATGCATTTAGACATCTGCATAAGATGTGCATTTACTTCACTAGCCTCACCTGATCGGCATGACCAAAATCGCAGCGTATGCGAGGAGCAATCATTGAGCGGACGAAATTCATGCACTCTCCCTTTATAAATGAAACATCTGGTGGGATTCCGATAGGAAAGCATGCTGGATGCTGCACTTCGCTCGCATATTTACAACAATCAATGCCAGAGAGATCCCCCAAGCGGAAGATGGGTACGTGAGATAAGTCATGGTCAATAAATTGGCCAAACTGCATAACTAAATGGGAGTAGCGTGGATCCGGTGCATTTACATCTGGAACCAAACTCCGTGAAATAAACCTTGCGTTAGGTAGGGGGCGACCATCTTTCCGTAGTCTTGGAGTCCATATCCCTGCGTCACACATTAGACTCATTTAAGTTTATTCCCGTAAACATCCTGCCCTCTAAAATCTTCTATCTCACCATCGGCATAGTCTGGTAGAATGAGCCTCAGCAAGGGCGTATTATTTTTTCCGAGCTTCGGCGTTTGCAAGTTATTGCAAGAGCCATCAATGGTCCGGTATCGTGAAGAGGCACCACAGCGAGGAGATGGTGGGCATGTTTTCCCCAGGACTGTTCCAACGAAGGAGTAGTCTTGTAAACCAACTCCTGCGGCATTGTTAGACAAGAAGTACCTGTGCCCAATACAATAATGAGCAGTACTTCCCAAAGCGTACTAACTTTTAGCAACAACAACTTGGGCTCTAAAATTCTCCCCTCCGACGAAGGTAGAGACCACCCCATAAGATAAAATTACATCTCCGCGAATAAAAAATAAAACTTACGTTTCCTTGACATACATACATGCCTTGACAACGAGGAAATTGTTGCGAGCAATCTCAAGTACCTCAGGGGTTGTCTGTTGAGGTTGATCAAAGTGAAAAACAACAAATTAGCTTCAAGGGTAAGAAACCTAATGGACCGTAAAATGTTCGCCTAAATTGATTGCTCAAGAACTGCATTGTCACGTTTTATCAGGGATTGATTCTCTATGAATTCAATGCAGATGATCTGAATCCTGGCCCACGGAGATAAATCTAACCTGGAAGAACTGAAGATGGCCATAGGCAGGAGTGCCTTTCTGCACAACAGCGTTGATTTCCAACAGTCGACGTTCCACATCGTTGTATTTTTCTTTGTACCTAAAACCGAAGTCTGCAGCTTCGCTCAGAGACTCCTCACTAATTTCCGGTATGTTTACTGTTCCTCTCCCGTACGGTCGGAAATGGTTTCCAATAACCTCTGCTCCATTCTCCCTTGGATAAACTGCAGGACAACACACTCCCTTTGTTTGCCTCCTGCGATGACAACAAATTACTACTACTAGCGGCATGTCAATGAACAGCTAATGTGACTGGAAAATGGGACCAACTCGTGATAGCAGCATCTATTCCGGGCTACCAAGTAAGTGTAAGGGTACGACGCACAGTGCACAAACTTGTGGCATTTATCCCCTCTGTTACATGTAACAACTCTCCAGCCCTGGACAACATCACTACCCGCATCAAATGTGTACACAGGGGTATTCTTGTGCTTCGTACCTCCATTCACATTGAAAGTATTCACACCTAGAAGGAAAGTCGGTATTATGGATTTTTATGAGTCTCATCAGTAATGAATGAAACGCATACCTTTATTTCCATATTTGTGCCTATTTTTCCCTGGAGGATTCCAGCCTGCTGACCAACCTTTGCCGCCCTCATCAGGGAAGTATATTTGACGTTCAAAGCTTTCACTACCGTTGCTTGCCAAGAGAGAAGGAATAAAATCCACATCTTCCAGCGAATCTTCCTCTATTGTCGTGCGATTAGAATCAAGTCCTTTACTCACAAACGGACATGCCACAAAGGTCATGAACAAGAAAAGGAGACACCGGGCTTCAAGCATTTTGGTCTTTCTATAGCAGTAATGGAACACCGTTACACTGGAATAAAACGCTCACTATACTCTAGTGACTCTAACAGCAGAATGAAGGATGATCGCATGCAAACTTTGTCACTACTCCTCCAAGTTACTTGAGGAAATCTTCGGCCGTGTCATCCTTGAAGACAAAAAAAGTGAGTATTTCACGCTGTCTGTAGAAAGAATTTGTTTTGGTCCATTGAGTCTGAGAGGATATGAACTTGAGTTAAGTTAGTGACTGAGCTTTCCCGACTTAAAATCAGCCGTAACTTCAGTGAGATTTTTTTTTGTGAAAGCATGTCGTAGATCTCTGGTGTCGTAGAGTAGACCTTGAGGACTCCAGGTACACCTTGCGCAATTTGGTGAGGAAGTTTCTGTCTATTCGGCTGCAGCATATTTACAAACAACTTGATCTCCTGATTATGCTGGACAAAAATACAAAGCTATCGCAATGTAATCAATTCCTGAAGAATTTGTCATAATAAGTTGCCTTCAACTTTTCATTGGATAACAAGAGAAAGAAAAATTAAGATTGAATGTCTCCTTTGACGACTCAATTGTTGTAAGGCCCACTCCAGCGAGTTAAGAGTTGAGGCAAGCTGGGCAGATCCAGTGAATGCAGTGTTTACAAATGTAACATGTGTTGGTGGGTACAGGTTTCAGGGATCATTTACAATAGTAACCACTGCCGCCGTACTGATAGTAGTAGCTTGTTTACAATTGGAACAACCCTTGTGTTTACAAATGTAGCACTACATGGTGTTTACAAAGAGAACATGCGTACATTCGTAACATGTTGACATTTGTCACTACTCTCAGGTCTTGTTGACATTTGTAAAAAAGCCTCAGGTTCATGTTTACAGATTTAACTACGGGCTTCCAGAGGAACACACACAGCTGAGTTGAGCATGACTTGAGGAAAACGCCCAACTGACCTCCGTAAGCCTAATCTTACTAATTACTTAAACTGTTACAATCCTCCTCACTTTGCTATATTGATCTACAAAGTGCTGGACAATTATCAGTTTTACAATTCTTTATTATGTTCGCACCTATGATCGAAAGTACAAATATTATGCACTCAAGGAGTGCGATAAGCAATTATAAAAATGTATGAAACTGAATTATTCGCAGACTGGCAGTATTAATATTCCTTTTTTTTTAAGTATTTAAGTTCCCTACAGAAGTACCAGGTACTTTCACTGCAACATTGTAAAAGAAACCGCAATTGTGCGTAAGTAGATATATCGATTACATTTGTTGGGAATACCTAACACGCTTGTACTTATACTCAACTTAACATTGCCAACTGAGTCACGTACCATCTTATCCTTAATAACACTGCAAAACTTAGGATGGTCATCATTTGAAAAATTGTCAGACCAAAGGAATCGCTCTGAGCTTATAAAAGTTAGTTATATCAATCAATTAAGACACCCTCTGCTAAACTCGCATATAGCAAAATAGAACTTAGTACGAAAAGAAAGATCACCTTCGGTAAGCCTGTTACACATTCAACATACATAATGGAATCTTACACTAAACAGAGAGGTACGTCGTGATTGCATGCCCACAAAATTTGTTCACGCGCGAGTTCTTAGAAAAACGGTATCTGGCAAAGCGTGGAAGAATAGTATTGAACAGGAATGACTTAAATTATGGAAGACACTATTTTGACAGATCCGGGTTCTTTTCAAATCTCGCTAGGAATGCTTCTCTTTGTAGTCGGATAGCCTCATGACGAGACACTGAAGTTGAAGGAACAGAAACATCATCTGCAGTACCCCCCAGTCGGTTGCCTACGCAATTAAATCATTTCAACGTTGTACACATTCATAGGCGATCCAGAAATCAAATTTCGGATCTTTATTTTCATTGTCAAATTATTAACTTACCTGCACCAGTAGGGCTGAGAGTGGTAGCTACACCACGGGAAGCGTTCTCGATAGCTGCGTCAGCCTAAAATACATATCAACGCAAAATGATAAGACAAATTCTAGCAGGTTCAAATCAATCCTTTCATTGCATTTCACCAAAATATGAGAAGCTCATACATATAACACTTGGTTTTCTAATCTTTTATTCATGCGCGTACCTCTGGATTTTCTGGAGGATTACCGAACACGTAGAACAGATTGTGCCCTGGAAAATAAGAGTACTTTAATTAATCATCTCTTCCTATAAATAAGCGCTTGATACGTACAAAGTAACATCTGTCACTTACCATCGCTTTCTAAAGTCGATAAAAACAAAGTAAAATACGTGTCGGTGATAGGTTCCGGTTTAGCCAGAAGCGAGTTTAGGTTAACCCACTGCTTTTTAAACCGTCGCATAGCAAACCAGTGATCTTCCATATTGCAAATAATAATTCGTTGATCCCTACAAACATTAAAGTAACTTGAATGGAAGAGTGATTAACCAGAAGATTTCTTCCAGCTGGAAACTGGAACACTATATTGAACTGATACAAGAAATCAAATGAATTTACACAGGATTCCCTCGAGCCACAGCCGCACGAGGATCATCCGAATTAGCAGCGACTAAATCCAATGACAAGTTTTTCAATGCCTGCGTTAGAACTTGTACTCCAAAGTATCCCGTGTCGTCAAAGTTATCAGAGGGTTTCTGCAAAAAAATGATGACAGATCGTTAGCAAAAATTACTAAATGTCTCATCAAAATAATACAGCTTATTACATTAATAAAATCCCGATATTCTTGCGTGTCAGTACCCCTCTCAGCCATCGTGATCCTCTCTTGCTCATCCAGCTGCTGAGCAATTGTTGAAAGTTCCACGGCACTAAACATATGACACTGCAAGGCATTATTCAGACAATGCTGTCCACAAAGTGCTCCGTCTTGCTGCTCACATGAAATACAAACAATCCTCTTGTCAAATTCTACTTAAATTAGTTAACAACAATTTAATGCAATACCTTTTCAAAGAAAACTACACTAAGAGCCTCATCTAGCCGTTTATTTCGACTAGATATGTCCACCACATTACTCATACTTGGTCCACCAATAAATACTGACCTAAAAAAGTCCATCACATCACTTCCTTCATACACCCCAAACTTTCCTCATCATTTTTATCATACTCATCATCATCATAATACTTACGCTATCAATCACAGATTCTTCAACTTGTCCCTTCCTTTATTCACACCACCGGTATATTTTTTTGCGAGCCGCTATATTGTTATAGCTCTTAAATCAACAACTCTCTTCAACAGGCTCCACACGTCACACACTCACTCTGATTTCATTTTTCCCCTTTAATATACATTATTTCAATAAGTAACAAAAAATGTAGATCCGGAGCTTCAACTTTGGATTGACCTACGAGGACAATACTATGACGGGCCCATATATGTCGTCCTGAATTGGCAAATGCCATCAGATTCCTCAACATTTCTTATTCAGCAGGGGATATAGAGCTGAGCTCAAGAGTCTTGAATGGCAACAGGAGTTCGAGGAAAGCCGCCAGTAAGTTGTACTGGGAGGGATTTGGGAGAGAACTGATTCGACGAGCGGGATTGTGAGTGAGGTTCACCCAGATTTTTTGTGCACTATTTACTTTACTTTTGCTGCTGCTGTGAGACAGCCAGGCACAGACACAGATGTATGAATAGTGAAAATTAGCAAGTCGTCTAGTGAACTGATCATTTTCTTAAGCAGCTGGAAAAAAATGAGGATGGACGTGTGAGCTAGTAGACCTGTCCATGTCCTGGCCAACTTTGACATAAGGTACTGATTTATAAATGTCTCACATATAACTCATGGTGATGATGATGATGATGTTGCCATAAAGATTTTTATCAGCTTGTGTATGTGTCTTTTCTATAGCTTTCTTCCACTTTGAGAGACTGCCCGGGTGTGTGGAGGTCATTGTGTGGACCTCGTTGTTTGTGGACCTGGTAGTTTTTTGGACGTGGCTGTATGAAGACTTGTCTGGGGGATGTGAAAAGAAAACCGGAGCTAGCCTTACTCAGCCAAAAAAACCAGCATTGTGTTCCTATAATCGATTTTGACATTAAGAGGTGAGTTATTTGGAGCTTTGTCAGAGTTTTTTTTTAATGCTTGCAGTGGCAAAATATTGCTGTAGTGTGTGAGTGAAATTTTCTCTGTGAATATTCTTGCAGAGAATAGTCTTGTTGTAAGATCTTCTCGTGATGGTGGTGGTGCTGTATATATTTTGAAGCTGAATACTAGTGAGACTGGCTGTTTTTCTGGGGGTATTTTGGTGTTTTTATGTAACTTGTAATAACACGACTTTTTCTACACCATAGAGCTTTTTTGACCGGGGAAATCATCCCGATTTTGGAGTGTGTGTGTGTGCAAGACTGCAGGTATACTTGAGCATGTTTAGGTGGAATAGGATCTGAGAGATTTATGAGGATAGAGATATAGAGAGATAGAAGTAGAAACTATTTTGTATAATATTGATCATGAATATGTAATTATTAGCAAGGCTGTTAATATGATTAAGTAGGGGAATCTTTGTTGTTGTTGTGGAGGATTTGCGGACTTCGGGACGAATGAACTTCCCGAATAAGCAAGTACTTGCTCGCAAGAGATGGGATTTACTTAGAAGAGCCATTCAGAAGAAGTCTGTAGAAACAGTTGACAATCCTGGTTCCAAGCGTAGCTTTGAGAACTACTCGGAGATTCTTTCAATTAGCTCCATTGGGAAGAATCTTCTCAGGGCTCAATTATTTGTGGATGAAAAATTGTACGAATTATGCGTGCACCGGGAAGAGGTGACTTGGCCGTTCAGTTTGAAGGTAAGTGTGTCATGTCCTCCTCTGTAATTGGTTTAGTCTTTTGTTGTCCTCCGGGGCTTCACAAGTTGCATGTATCTAGGCATATATTTGTAGGACATAATTAGCTACAAGTGTTCCATCACGTCTCGATTAACGTCACCTTTGAAGTGTAAGTATTTGTGGATATATTTTGACAACACATGCAGGTGCTTCTGGAAGACCTCAGTGACTTTGACTTGGACCGGACAGGTCGTATTACCATTTGGCCGTCTTCTCAGATCCTTACCTACTGGTGCCTTAAGAATATTAATTACTTTGATGGAAAGTCTGTCCTTGAGCTGGGTTGTGGGTTCCATGCTTTACCAGGCCTAGCTATTGCCAAATTTTCGGGAGGTTGTTTGTTTTCAAGCTCTAACGTAAACATTGTTTGCCAGTTGTATAAAACGAATTTGGCTTATGATAATTATGTATTGCTTGCATGAATTGCCCTAACAGTAATCCCAAGATGTATGTTTCATGCCTATAGCTAACCGTGTACTGAACGTTGTCTGTCTGTCTTTGTGTTCTTAGCCGAGCAAGTTCTCCTGTCTGACGGTGATCCAAAGAGTTGTGCGGACGTTGCCAGAAGTGTGGAGCTGAATAGTCTGAAAACGAAGAAAACCAACGTTGTTCAATTCAAATGGGAGGATTTTAATGACTCCGGCATCGACTCTAGATTTGACTGTGTTATAGCCGCTGATATAGTCTACTTCACGGGAACATTCCATGTGCTCGTGGATATCATTTGGAAATTGCTGAAACCAGGTGGACGATTCGTCTTGTTTAACCCCTCTAGAGTTTCCAAGCTGTCCGAGTTCATTTCTATTGCTGAAACGAGTAATAGATTTTCCAGTGTCCATGTATGTGAAGACTATGATAACTTCGTCACAAGATTGGCCCACAAAATCAAAGTCACCAACCCTTGTTATGTACCTGAGTGGCACTATCCATTGCAAGTCATACTAGACAAATATTAAGTCCAAATACTACCCGACCAAATTCGAACAATATTACACAGTCTGTGACACACATTAGTCTTCTGCGGTCCTTTACAGACGCATTCCCTTGATATTTTATCCCTTTAGATTTGAGTAAATGAAAAGAGCTTTAAAATCACGTAAGTTCATACACAATTCATGATCAACTTTCCGTACAAATTTTAACGTGAAATTGTTCTCATTCTAATTATTATTTTGTGCAGGTGATCTCAAAACATTTCACTACATATGGAACCGTATAATAATAATAATATAGCCTATCGTACTTCTGCATGCGTACTGATCTCTGTGGAGTACTCATGATGTTTTGATGGACCCGACATTCCGTCTTTCACTATAGTCTCATTAGCTGAGCTAATTCATTTCCTAAAATTCTCTTCAAGCAAGTTATCTCGTTTTACTAATCAAGGTAATATATTTTAAGCTTAGTTTCTTATATATATGCTATGTATGAATCCCAACTGAATCCGTCAGTATTGGATCTGATCTGCCTGCATCGTTGTCTATTGCTAAAGAATGCCCTTGAATCACATGCCACATATTCATTCTATCTGGCGGGCTTTACTTTCGCTTGTGGCTTTAGTTGAGTTGTTGAGTATTTTTCAGTTGTGTTTTGACTCTGGAAAAATCGCCAAAATTAATTTGAAAATACAGAAGGCCTCCACAATTAATGAACATTAACATTCTATTGCTCATTCAGTGTCCAGTGCAGCATAGTTCCCCGGAAGTACCTGAATGAAAGCAGAAAAAAAAACAACTTGTTTGAAACCCTTAGCGCGTACGTAAGTCCGAACATACAAAATGACGGAATATTGGAAAAGCCAGGAGAAGACATTTTGTGACATTTGTAAATGCTGGCTGACTGACAACAAAAGCGTAAGTAATGTTACGAGATACCTAAACTATAAACTGACCTACTGACCTTTGATGATTGTTTAGAGCACTGACTTCCACAAAAATGGGAAAAGGCACAAAGAAAATGTTGAGAAGCGGCTGCGAGAAATTCAGAAGAAGAATAAAGCAGACGAGAAGAAGGAAAGACGATTCGGGGTGGAAATGTCCAAGATTGAGAAGGTTTGATCATTATTAAGGGTGCCATAGTAAAGTTTTCATTGTAAAGATGTACATGTGTCAAAAATTTTATAACAGGCTGCAGCTGCCGCATGTCAAAAAGAAGCAGAGCTAATGGTGACAGATATCACCATGGACGAAAAATTAGCTAATCAGCAAAGCGGACAGGGAGTTGAAAGCTCTTCCAGTAGTGTTGGGATGAATGAGCCAAAAATCCTTCATAGAAAGGAAAAGAAAAAGCCTGAGTCATCAGCTATGAACCTACCGAAACCCATTGGATTCATGGGGTCATGGAAACCAGTGTCAGCACCGTAAGTATCCTGCAACCCTATTTCCCTCATGGCGAATTGGCTTAGTCCAAGATTAACTGAAAGTGTCTATTTTGTTCTAGCACTCATGAAGATCTAGAGCTTCCCTCTAGCTCGCGAAGAATCGTGTATGAACCTAAGCAGCAAGTGGCCGAAAAGCGGAAATTCGAATTTGCCGAGAAGACAGTAGAATCCATGAAGCCACAAATACCCAACAAGTACACAGACTCGTGGGTGAAAGTAGAACAGCCATCAATAGAGTTCAAGAAGCGGAAAACTGGCAAGAGCAACCTAAGACAGCGGCTTGATGATGATTAATTATGTCCACTCAAGTCTCGTGTGAACTTTTTCCTCTTCTCTTTCTCAGACTCCCTTTTATTTTGTAAACTGTGAATTTATCAAATTGTGTTCCGTATACATAGAAGAATAAAATATCACTGTAGACATTTTCCGTGAAAAATGCTTTCGAGCTAGACAGACGTCAGTCTGGCTCAATACAAAGAACCATAAAGTTTTGGTATTTACATAACAAATGCTCCATACGTCAGGAAGATTTGCATGGACTTGGAGGAACTTTAATCGTAAATTCACTCGTGTAACTACATTTCCACATCATCTGTAAAGGTGAAAGGGTAACCTCTTAGTCAGGCGGACGTTCGATGAAGAATACGATAATAGAACCATCAATAAGCCCAATTAGAGTCAGGGACCCCGTGGTGATAATTTAGCTCATTCCATTGAATCAACATACTAAAACCGGAGGTGTGGGGAGTTGTGTGACCAATATTTTTTGATCATATGACTTTCAGACCATGTTCCAGATTCCAGAGTGCATGATTCATTGATTCAAGCCGGGAATTCCAACCAGATTCAGGTCTTTAAAAATCGTATATAGCAGCAGCAGCCATTCGTTCGTGTTCGTATGTGTTAAGCTCTACATCTACATCAGTATAGGACTGATTGAGAATTATTGCTATTATTACTAACTGTGGTGATTAATATTAATAACTATTATGTTGAAATTATTTCCGGTTGGAGCAATATAATAATATATAAGTATCCCAAGAAGAAGTGTTGACTCATTCCTAGTTCATGTCTGCTAATAGGACTGGGACGGAAATAATGTCAAAGTTTTAGATAATTCTGCACTCAGTCAGCTGTCTGTGACACGCAATTGAGCCAAATTCATTGCATGATGATGATGGCTGGAAGGAAACTATTTACTAACGAGGACTTAATCCGGATACTCTAATGGTTGACAGCAAGCGATTCGCATGCACTGTAATGAGCTTGGCGATTAGTCACGTCAAATCAAATAAGTTGATTTTAGTTAATAGTAATAATAGTAGTCGTCGGTATCACACAGATATTCTGGCACAAACAAGTGGAAATACTTTGCCGTGATACAAGTTTTATTATTATTGTACTTACGTTTTTTTGGGAAGCCGCTGCGAATGGAATTTACCCTGGACCATGTTGTTGACTACAATGTAAGAAAAGCGGATTTCTTTATCTTCCTTCCTTCATAATTATTATATATTATTAATATAGATCCAGTATACACTCATTAAGTAATCTACACATTATGCAGCAGGTTGGCTAATAATGGATTTGATGAGCAATTCTCACGAATTGAGGCAATGTCCTCCCTCCCTCCTGTATCGTCGTGTCATCGGATAGTTCCGCTTAGTTAGTCTTGGTCTAGAGTACTTTGATGGAGGAACTAAAAGACTTTGACAGCTTGAAAAAGTTAAGACGTGAGTGTGGTTATTAGGAAAGGAAATATAGGACAATAGCACAGGCCTGTGGTTATTGCCTTTTACAGGATGTGGTGTAAAAAAGGGAAACCTGCTGCAGCAGGAGTAATAAATGGAAATAGTGATGAGAATTTCTCAGTAATTTTTAGTCTATTGTTGTTTGTACAGGAATGGAAATAAATGGGGAAAATGTTGTGAGTCGGATGACTGGTGGGATCAGTTAACTCTAGGCGAATCTGTTAGCTGTACGTGTGATAAGCTCTGAAAGATTGAGATTGTGACTCATAGAGAGTTTAACTGTTTTAGTTGACGAAATCCTGTTGTACGATCCTCAAAGGTGTTGTTGCATTCTTACGGAGTCAAGCAACGTTCAAGTTCCTCAATGGATTTTCGAACTCGTTCTCAATTGGTTTGTGCTAAGGAGGATTCTTTTATTGACTTCAAACAGTACATGGTGCAATGGGAGAGCGGCTCAGTGGAATATGAGAACTTAACGCTTCCTCTGGGGTGCTGGCGCTACAGGGGAGAAGGAAATGCTAACATCGTTATAGCTTTGACCAATGTAAGTAACCAAGTGAAATGAAAAGAGACTTGTGACGAGGCCCGTTGGATAATAGAATGATGTATATTTTGTTTTCCTTTGTTGCAGGAATCAACAATTATTCGACTGTCCAAGCATTACAACGATGTATCAGGGACGGAGAAGCAGTGGAAAAGAAAAGTGGAGAGACAAGTGATATTCACAAAACACATTTTTACACCTCTGCTCGGAGACTGTTTTGTAGCTCAAGTGAAGGCAGTGTACATCCCACCTGATCAGATTGCCCACCTCAATGACTGCCTTGGTAGAATTCGACCTCGTAAGTTCCACCTGAACCGTACATAGTTCAAAGTATGCTTAACAACTCCGTTGGTTTGTTTTTATTCTAGAGAATCGGATGCAGAAGGAGTTGAAAGTGCCTTATGCCACTGCTCATAATGACTTTGCTCGTCTCATGAAATTTTCGTCAAATGACGTAGATTACTGCATAGAAATCAAACCAAAGAAAGGCTGGTGGTCCAGTCCTAACTGTTCAGATGTTTCAAGGCCACAATTATGCACGTACTGTTTGAATCAATATTTGAAGGTAAATTTCTGAAGGGGTAATATCTCTTTGAATGACCCACTAACGATTTTCCTTACTATTCTAGTTAAAAAAGTCGAAAATCACTCATCGGTCTAACTACTGCCCTCTGGATTTGTTCTCGGGGTAAGTGCTGAGGAGGGATAGTAAATGTGAAATGTTGAGTGGATTCAACGTTGTACTTTTTTTTCCCCAGCGATCCGTCAAGAACTGTTTGTGCTGTGATATCGTTGCTAGCCAACCCGCAAAACAATTTTCGAATTTTTCGTGTAAGTTGTATACTAGTAGTGTCCTGTTTGAGTGGAATTGTAATGTTTTGTCTCCTTGCAGGATGGGTCACTGGTGTATAGCGATGCAAATCGCAATGGCTCTTCGAACTCCCTCAGTATGATAATGGATGAATGGATGTCAGCCTGTGGATCAGAGCTTTCTTCTACGAATTCGGACACAGGGTATTACATTCTTGTATCCAGGCTGAATTGTAACCCCTGCATTGTAACTTGAACTCTATTTTTCTCCATAGATTTGTAAAGAACCTCGTGTATTTGATCTGTATCGCACTCCTGAAGCCTCAAGAAGATGACTACGGGAAAGGCACAAGTCGTTTCATTCAGATTAAGGAACAACTCGAAGACATAATAAGGAAGGACTTGCTCATAGAGAAGTTGGATGAAATCATATTTCATTGTGGCCAGTTAGCTTGGAGGAAGTGCAAAAATGAGTCGCATGAATTGCCAAGTGGAAGTGTACTTTCAAAGGTACTCAGTGCCCAGAGACTGGAGGAACCTGAGAGCAAAACGAAACTACTCAAGCTGTTCCGCAATATATGTCCTCTTCACTCTGATAGTCGATACGCAGCGGACACAGGGATTCTAAGTAATGCGAGTTCTGAAGATTGTCCCGTCAAAAAATGTCTTAGTGTGGAGGCATGGTTAGATGAAATTCGGCCAAAAAAGCTCCCTCCAAGTGATCTGCAACGTGTTCAACGGCATTTGTTAGCGACAACAGTGAAGGACTGCTCTATCATGTTAACTTTCTCTCCAGTACCATCCATAACTTATGATTGGTCTGTGGAGTATGGGAATTCGGTAATACAGGACCTAAATGGGAAACTTCATCATTCGAAAGTCGGAATCGTGGATTTAGATCCTAAACCACTTAGCGCACTCGTAAAGCATTATCTTCGTGAATCTGAAATGCTTAAAGCTTACGTGGATATAGAAAAGATGAAGTAGAGGGGCTCAATACTGTGAGGATGCGATTATGCGATGGTGCTTCTCAAAATCCTTATATATGATTGGAGATGAACCGTAGTCTTCATATGAAGCCCCGAATTGTATTAAGATATAGTTGCATTTTTAATGAGCCTGTAACTGACGCATCGTGATTGTTACGTTTTTTGACTGAATAAACTCGATTGTCATTCGCTCCTTCTCTAGTACCCCTCTTCATAAGTAGCATGGCAAACTAATATAGTATGATAAATGACTCAATATTTAATTCATAATTTCGGATTGTACTAAAGTACCAAACAAGAGAACAAACTTACAAGTCGACGATGATGAAACATGAGCAAAGCCTTCCAGTAAAACAACCGTACAACATCATGATCTTGCACAATACAATACTCGAGACTCTGCTCTCACTGAACCCGATGACATCCCAAGATATACTTTTGTTCCTCGTATAACTTTTCATATGCTATATGCTTGCTTAAGGTAAGAACGAAAAAAATGGAAAAAAGCGTAACAATGAATGAATGAAACAGGAAACAAAAAAGTTATTCAATTCAAAATACGAGTGTCAAACTTTGAAAATATAAAATCTCACGTTGCGTTAACTTGGGCAAGCATTGAGAAAATTGTCGATACAATCATAACATAATAATAATCATAATTCCTACACAATTTCATACAAGTGAAAGTAGCACACAGGTTTCTTATCCATCCCTCCCATCATCCCATTTGAGAAATAAATAATTTTTCTTACGACTCTCCTACATATGATTACGTGATTACCCTTATAATAAATATTTGAAGCATGATCTTGTAACTAATACTTGCTATAGAAGCGACTGGAGGCTCACAATTACTTACACACTATCTTACACAACTAGAAAATATTCTCTCAGGATTCTTCTTCTTCTGTCTTTATCAGAGGCGCATCCTCGGGTTCAATCTTAACTTCCACCTCGCTTTCTTGTTTTCTCTCAGTACATTGCTTGCACTGGTAACTTTCCAGCTTTTTTACTTCGCTCTTCTTTAGGCCTACACAAACCAAGTGAAACCACTTGAAGCATTCAGCTTCGCACTGGACCCAATTGACTTCTTTCCCTGCAATCAAATTAAAGGTAAAAGTTAGCTCACAGAAAAATTGGAGTACTCGCGACATCGCATGGAGTACAACAAGTACTCGCAAGTAATTGAGTACACGCATTTACCAGAAGGCTGACGACAATTTTCAGCAGCACAATCCTCATCATATTCTTGTACTTTGGATGATTTTTTGGCGGGGGAAGAGCCAACATTATTTTCTCCGCTCTGAAAATAATTGCATCACCATTATCATACACACATGCAAGGAGTCACGTTTAAAAGCAGTACAAGCAAATACCTTTCGTTTGCCTTGTAGAGAACTGCGCTTTCGGGGGCTATTCTCAGAATTTGCTGAGCCCGTTGCTCCATTTGCACCTGATCTGCTCTTCCTAGCCTTCATACTTATTGACTCTCTCGTTTCAATTTCCTTTTTTATGCGATACTTTATGGTCTGAAATTGTAGCATCCAAAGTCATTCAATCAATCATCTGGTCATTACCCACAACAGCTTGTTAAAATGGTAGCTAAACTTACTCTGAGATCAGGAATATTTAGAGGTCGGGACTGCGCGCCTTCATAAATCTTCCACAGTTTGTGTAGCTCCTCGAACGTTATTTCCATTAAATTCCCCTCAATCAGAATGTTTTCCAGTTCATTCAACATGTCATCAGGCAATTGTACTACAGGCGGTGCTAACTGCTTCTCCTCCGGCTTGCTCAGGTTGCCTCCCTGACTGTGATGATTTTCAAGGTTCTGCCCAGCTTTGTCTTGACAAGAGATGTCCACATCTTTCCCAGCAGCAGCATGCATCTTGGGGGCTTTCGTAGGAGAGCCATTTACATCTACGAGCTCCTTCATATAGCCAGGCTTGGGTTCGCTCGCTGATTCTCTTTCCACAGTGCTGAAGGCTTCTAACAATTTAGAGTGATTAAGTAGTTTCCGTGCATCATCCAACCACTTCATGGCTCTGTCGGCAAGAAGCGTGAGAACTTCTCCTTCGAAAATCTTCACCGGCAACTCTTGAAGAGCTTCCAGAAGCTCCAAAATCGTTTCCAGTTTAGGTCTTCTCGAGCGGCAGCAGCATGGGCATAAGTACTTCACAAGACCTTCCGATATTTTTTCACAGACTACTGCCAATGAGGTGATCCCATCCTCATCACCCAAGTCGAAAATTTTGGGCAGAGGAACACAGGTAGCTGAAAAATAAGCCAGTCTCATGAAGTAAGTCTGTTAAATAATAACTATACACCCTCTGAAGACCATGTGGAGCTTACCATGAAACCAGTCGTAACACAGCTCACAGCGGACAAGAAAATCATCACTTTGCTTTTGACAGATGCAGTACAATGCATCCCCTTCATCATTCTGCCTCTTCGTCAGATTTTCTTTTCTTAACGATTTCATCAGTTCAAGCTCCGTTGATCGCGCATCCTGTGATAGGGTACACATGCAAAACCTCAGTATCAAATTCACCCACAAACTTACATTGAAATGCCTTACATTAAATGCTTCCGCTAAGACAGCTGACTTCTTAACATCTCCAACACTGGATATCTGGAGGAGTTTTGCAATTTCATTCCCACTTGTATCAGTTTTCCATCCCACTTTCTCTCCTCTTGTTGGGATGAAACTGAGCTTTCTCCGCGGCAGAAGAGCCTTAAACGTAGACAATTTTAAACATGATTATTGATTATGGCCATCAACTTTGATTTTCATCCCAACTGCTTCAATAAGCTACTTACCTGGGCAAGGTGAATAGTCGTATTCTTTTTCAAGAACACTTTTGAGCACGTGCTGAGCCAATGTCTAGCATTTTCCACCTGGTTGGTTATTATTTGCAGTTGTCTCAGCTTCACTGGGAAAACACTGCCCTTGCGAACAAGCTCTTCTAACACATCCAAATGTGGATAATCGCTTGAATTTTCGTACACTTTAACTTTGTCCGACCATTCTCGAACTTTCTTGGACAAATCTCGTAAGGCAGGCAACGAAGGTAAGGCAATATTTATCTTTCTTGCTTCCTTGATTAGCTCATCAAGCTCACCGACTGAATGCGAGGGAGGCCTACAATGGTCCAATGTTATCGTAAATATCTCTCCAAAGTCCACGTCACAACTCTAAATACATGCTAGACTTGGAACTACATCTCTTAAAACTTAGTACTTACTTCGCATTCAAGAGCTTCTTAGCCCTAGTTTCCCACTGAGTCAACTCTGTTCGTAAGCTCTGCAGTTGGGTCACACGCTCATGCACAATGGGATCTTTTCTCAGTTGGAGACCTGCTTCAATTGTTTTGTCTAAATAGTCTACCGTCCACAGACCCTCAGCATCGTCAGCAGCATCAACAAGCTCCATCCACTTTCTTCTATTCAAAGTCTGTCAAATAATGCAAATGAGCACATCTTCTTTCTAAAGCCCTCAAACATCTAAAGTACTTACCATTTCTAACTCTTTGATTTCTGGAAGTTCAACGTCCATAGTTAAACCCCTATTGAGGCACATCTTTAGATCATCAATTTTTGGAGCATCCTGACTTAGTAAATCCATAGCCTCCTCTTGAAATCGCCTGATTCCCTCTATCAAGTTTCCAAACATTTCCAACTCTTCTAACTTCACAGGTAGCGTTTGCAATTGGTCAGCGAAGACTTCCAAATCCCTTAGCTTCAACTTGAACTTGGATTCACTTTTTCTGCAATACAATCATTATTATTCTTAAGCAGTTCACAAAGTAAGAAACAAGCAGAGAGCTAGCTCATTCAAGCGAATACTGAAACGAACCTTGTGCGGATGTGACCAGATACTAGCGACTGAGCAACTTGAGCACATTTCTCGGCATCCATGAGGACAGCGTTTGCATTGTCCCAAAGCGCCGTTTTAGGGTATTTCTTCGACTCAGCTTCTGACATTGATTTTCGTAAGTCCTCCAGAGCTGTGATATTTAAAGAAAAAAAAGGTGGCGTGATGCCCAAATCTCTCTACTTAATCATGAGCTAGTTACTTACTGAGCTTCTGTGATGCCTTCTTCGGGTCGTCACCGATGGAGAGAGCCGCGGTGAGAGTTCCGATCCACTTTTCGTACTGCACGGTGCGTTTGTGAAGATTCTGAAGTGTTACGGGTAGCTCATCCAAGGTAAAACGAAACCTATGGCATTAATTGAGTCAGAACAGGATTTTTCTAGAGCAGAGAGAAAATATGTTACACTTACTTAAGCAAATGAGAACTTGGAGGACAATCACAAAGTTTGTCGTAATGACGGAGGCACACAAGACGGTCTTTTGTACAGGAGCAAGTGATTGCGGAAAGAAAGCATGTCGTCTTGCAGAAGTCGCACAACCTTTCATCATCAGGAAGCAACTCAAAGGGTACTCGTTCCGCAGTTTTGATCCCCCATTCCAAAACATCACGCCGAAGAGCTAAATTGCACCAAAGGTTTCATCATAGAACTTCAAAGCAAAGTCTTACTTCCAGAGAAAAATACAAACGAAGATCTACCTTTCTCAGCCTCATACATCGTGACCATGTCTTTGTAAGCAGCCATTGCCAAGACTAAATCCAATTCATCAGCCTCTCCGCTCATTTTACACACAAGCTCGTCGTGAGAAAACACACAATAACGGTGCAAATTGGAATAATGTGTGATACAATCTCTGCCGATCGCCAGCTAAATGAGCAAAACAGCAGTGTAACGTTAAGGACAACAGCACCCAACTAATCATTTCATATTTAAAAAATCACATACCCAATCAGCAGGAGCAAAGTTCACCGCCTCTGCGAAATTGTACCCTTGATTAAATCCTGCATGATACGCTCTTGGAAATGTAACAATAAATTCACCGGCCTTCTGGTCCATACGGTATACAGATACACCTGAATAACCACGTCATGATGGTCAAGGTTTCCGCAAATTAAAATTTTACTCAGACTGCAACAAATATACGTACCAGATTGCATCAGAATGTTAGGATTCATAATTGTGACCAGCTGATGCAGTAAATCTGGCTGAGACTGAAAAAGCTCTGGAGCTGCCTGCTTCATGGCATCCTCGAATTTGTCCGCCTGCGAACCTGGTACTCCATACCAAGTTTTCGGCTCGCCCCTATATTTTAAGAAGAATGAGAAGAAAAGGAATGAGTCACTTCCCCAGCGGACGGAAGATGATTTGTTGCAACTGTAAAGATACTCACCAATGAAGATAATTGATTGAGTAGCTCCAGTGGTCCTCATTGTGCCAACAGAATGTTGCAAAACACATTCCCACATACATCCAAGGCACCTTCATTCCAGATATATCCGCGTTAATATGTCCCAGCACAGAGCTTGACAAGACCGGGAGGTTGTTCAAGTTCCAGCTGCTGTGTATATAAGGCTCATCCCCGGATAAAATGTTCTTGGACTTGTCTGTAGGGAAGCCTGACCCATGGTCCATGGTGTGCAAATCCGCCCCATATTCAACAGTGACATCTTCATCGATTGACGACACAATACGCCAAAACTCCTTCTCCACAAGTTCCGGTGGTACCCGCTATATTATTCACAGTTTTTCTCTAATATTAGTTACTGTATCTAACTGTGATCTTCAAAATCCGAGCCTAAAAATGAGCACTTACATGAACAGGCATGTTGAAATAGTCAGACTTGAACTGATCTGCCATTTCTCCAAATTGCTGCAAAGTGTACTCCCGTTGAGCTTGCTCGAAACCAAACGCTTCGGACGGCTTACTAACTTCCTCGGCTACGCACTGCGGACAACGCCATTCGCCTGAAAAATACCACTTATAAACAACCTTCCCTATGTGCAAAGTCCAAATGTATGAAACTTTCAACAACAACAAAAAAAACGGACGAACCTTTCGGAACCTCCGCCAGCGGTGGTGACAAACAGTAAGTGTGGTAGCTATCGTCACATCCATCACAGAGTAGCATGCAGTCATCGCCGTCGCCCTTCCGGCAAACTTGACAAACATATTTGGCCAACTGAAAGGAAAATTAGGATACGTCACACCTTTGAAAAAGCCATCTTTTGAATAAATCGAACCGACAAACACTGACAAGGAAGCAAAAAACTGTTGATACAAGGATGAAAGCGACAGGTTGCATTTAGTTGTTCAACGAGATTCCCGTGTTAAGTAACGCGGTTCTAGTGTAGCAGCTCAACTACAATTGTAGCTAAGTCAGCTTAGGTGCTAAGGATTCGTGGAATAATTTTGCCACCATACGAGAAGGAAATAAGCTATAGGAGAGGGAATCAAAAAGATATTGAGCAAGTTTTATATGAAATCGTGTGACACCGTCATGCCATGGTGGTATAGAACAAGCTGAAAATTACTAGGAACCTCTAATAATGTGCGACACCAAAGTGGAGATATATCTGCTATGGCTTCAGCACTTTCTCATTATCCAACAAAAAAAAACAACAGGATCGTCTCTATGAGCTCCTCAATTATTCAAATTCAAAAATCCTTTCTCCACTGTAAGACCACACGTTCTCCTTCTGTCTTACTTTTGGTGCAAAAAGCCCACACGCACACACCCATCAACCTCCCTCCCTATCATCATCGGATTTCCGTATCCAAACAGTAGTGCCAAGTCCTATGGTGATTATACACATTGAACAGGACAAGCAATTTACCGGATCATTATAGCTTAGCTGAGCTTTCCCGTAGGTCTCAGAATGTTGTTCCACCTGCTTATTATAGCCTTCCATTTTGGGTCCAGCTCCATAAAAAAGTAGTCTTCGTAACTCCGCTGGGGCTTTTTTCTTCCCAGTTTTAACACCTGAGGACACTTCCAGGTTGCTCACCTGAAGGTTTAACCAGGCGTCAAGTATCACCAAAACAACTTTCCATAAAAGTATATTATATACTTTGGTCTATAAAACTTTACCAATGAGTGTCTCCACTTGAGTATATAGATATATACATTTATTTATTTACACACGCAAGTGGTAACACTTTTTCTTCCACTCCCATTTTAGTTTACCAAGCAATTTGGTATTTTGTCCAGAAGTTAAAGCAATGTCATATCTGGCCGCCAAAGCACGTATATAGACGACCAATAATCCAGAGGCCAGAAAGCTGGGGAGGATCAACTGCAGTTACTGAGACCTACGAAAAGCGGAAGCTCTAGAAGCACAATAGCGGTACCTTATCAAAAAAAAATTTTTTAAGCAAGCACAAGCACACACTACTACATAAACCGTAATAATTTGCACATAAAAGATATTTATCATTTTATTGCTCATCTGTTCCATTCCTAACTGTAAAAAACACCAACCAGCCTGATTCCCGTTTAATTGGACCAGTCACATAAGCACATTGCCATCCACCTTCACCTGACAGACACAAACGAACACATTGAAGCCAATTCCGAAGACCCGTTCATCTAGACCAATAGTTTTAATTCAATTTAGTGTTAAGAGCAAGACTGAGATCAAGCGTTACTGTTGACTGCTGGAGTAAGTGGCATGCAGTATATAGTGTCCAAAAGCAACTAAACTACGTTTTCGGCAGAACATTGCGCAAGATTATAGCAACAGAGACAGTCTAAGGATAGGTGGCAATTATATATGCACTACCAAGCGAAAAAGCTCAAACCAAATCACACTACTTGAAAATAAATCGACAGCATTATTGACATTTTAGCGAAGAATATGGGAGAGGAGACCCCGCCTGTGAGATAGTACATGACCATATGTATTCCTAACTTACGTCATCTTCTTTTTCTTCCACAACAGACTTATTAGACATTCGGCTTTTTGCTGGAGAAGACTTAGTAGGCGAATTCTTGACATACCCACTAGAAGAAGAATCACTGGCATTCCCCTATAGGTGGAAAATATGAAATGAAATTGCATTCTATAAGTAAGTTCAGTAAAGATTGTACAACACGGAGAGAGGGAAACATGGGATGAAAAAAATGAGAGGAAGGAGCCAGGCTAGGATTGAGTCAAGCGGAGATTTGAAATCCACTCAAAAGGCATGAGGAAGAACAGGCCCCTACAATCTGCGTGCTAATGAATTGGATGGATATAAAATTCCCCAAAAAGAAATGTTGACTTACAGGAGCTGGTTTCAGTTTATCTTTAGACTTTTGGAAAACGTCGAAAGGATACAAGATCTTGTCATAGTGGGATCTCAACAGCGGCCCATACTGCTTTGAACTGTGATACCCAAGCCTCGTAGCTACTCGATTCCATTTCTTGTCAGTATTCAATTTTTCCTTCCCACCTATGCACGCACAGCCCGTTAAATAATATGCCCGTATTTGAAAATTTCCCATGTCAAAAACTTGATACCTTCACTTTGCACTATTTTGTGCAAGCTGTACAGATCCAAAGCCTTTTTATCAATCATGGGGATTTTCAAGGACGAGCCCTGAAGTTCCCAAAACTTGGCAATCTGGTCCAGAAAGTTCAACTTGATCCTCGTCTTAGCCTACGGAATTCATCATTTCACATAAAATTCAGTCATTTTTACCATTTGATATGCAAGCTGTTGTTCTTGCCACTAACCTCGAGTTCATTTAATCGCTGAATCCGCGGAGTAAACTTAAAATTATCGACATCTACAGCAAACGGTGGTTGCCAATTCTGCGGGGAAAAAAACAATGAAAGTACTAGGGAAACGAGTAGGTCCAGGCTGATAAAATTTAAACTTACACTTGGAGGCCTTATTTTACAAATGCCAGCTTTCTCTGCAATCGGCCTTATCTTATTAATGTAAACTAAGGGATCTTGGAATTCTTCTACCGTTGGACAGAAAACAGGCGCTTCCAGCGGACGTATAAATTTGAATACATCTGCAGTTTTACTGAAAATAAAAGTTAGCACCTTCGTCAGAACTCTTCTATAGGTCAAGGTTAACATTTACTCCCGATTTCTCACCTGTTAGTTTTCTTCAATGGAGGTTCAATCGGAAGTGCATCTATCTTAATACCATTTGTTTCCATTTTGTCGCTCAACAAGGCGACGTCTTCTTTAATGTCCACCTCCAGTTTCACCTCGGACTCCATGATCTCAATATGTGCGATGCTTTTACACGAACTTCACCTACAAGTTACAAACACTGAAATCAGACTTGAACTATATCACCTCACAGAACACACCGCCTAAAAACTCAAACAACTTCAAAACTCCAGCTTGAAAACAAAATAAATCCCTGAGCACGATTTAATTCACAGATATGAATAACGTACTCGATCCCGATTTCATTTATTTACTCAAACATCAGACAGCACCCAATGCCATGAGGGCTGCAGAAGAAGAAGACGAAGAGATGCAGAAACAGTGGCAACTTGTCTGTCACATGTGTTATTTTTGTGAATATCTCACGCCATTATATCTATGGGACAGAAAAATGTAACCAGTTCTATTTGCTTTCATCTTCTCCGTCCAAAAGAGGATGGCAGGAGGAATGTATAATAATAGCTCGTCACAGATTTCCGATAGTGTGATAGTCTATAGCAAAGTGTAATATGGACACTCACATCATCATCATGTGCAGTAGCAATACAAAACAGCTCAGATTTCACAATCGCACCATCGTGAAGCTTGTACTCAAAGGATTCCTGACCTACGTCTGATTATAATAATTACCTCCAACTCGTAAACTGCTGTTCCCACGACAGAGAATGCTCAAATCAATCAGACACCAATTACATCAAGGTCCTCCCTTCAAGCCTCAAGAGTTGCACACACTTTTCCTCCGAAACTGCTAATGACAGGAGGCATAAAACATTGAAGGGATTTCGGGACTTTTAAATTCCTGTCACCTCACACGCAACACATTCTAACAAGGGACTTCCTCAGCCAGCATGATGACTCAACACTGCTACTATAATATACGGGATTTCCCAAAAAAAAATTAACACAAATCCTCACGTTTCCAAGGTGATCCTATATAGTTTAATCAATAATGGCAACTGCTCTCGGCTCACACACTGACTATAACTAATAACAATGTGGGCGACAATAGTACTTCAAGTACACACAAAGCCTCAGAATATATAAAGAATACATATGCGTCCTTGCACGACAATTCACAACAACAGGTTCACTAGCTCTGCACACTGTCTCGATGAGAGCAGCAGCAGTAGCACTCACTTTAAGTCCCTTTCTGTCTGCTTGCATAAAAAAAGGTTAAGGAAATTCACTGTACTATATATCTCCACACAATCTATAATAATGATGATGATGAGAGCATAGAATCCTTCACTTCACATCACAAAAGTACTAGAGAGAGAATCCACTCATATATCATAGCTGTATAAATTGAAACACTTCTACTGAGGTGGTAGTCGTAGTCTCGTAGTAGTAAGTAGTACGAGAGATGATGATTATTATTATTATTATTTATTCAGTCCATTCGAGTATAATGTGCACTCAAAGTGTAATAATAATAATCAAATGGGGGCAAAGATTTTCTCAATTTCAAACACCAAAGGAGACCACCACTACTGTCGCTAATAATAACAAACTTATAGAAATGCGCGTGAGACAAAGTGTGAACAGTCAAGTAGTAGTCAATTGCAGCACCTATTCTTCTTCTTCTTCCGCATGTATTCTTTTTTTTTCTTACCTGCTCCCACTTGCTTTAACACACAAATTGGACACTGCTACGTGACTCTATAATATTACAGAAGAAGAAAAATAATACGACGACGACACAAGGACTTTTTTCTATAGTCGGAACACTTGGAGGTGAAAATCAGGATTTTCCTTCCCAATTTCTATCCAGTTCAGCCCAGAAGATGAGATGAGTTAAGAGGTTAATTCCCTGCTAGACACAGGCAGGCGTCGAGCCAGCTTAACCCCTTATTCCGCACTAAAACTTGATTTAATTGTCAGAGTAAAAAGACAACAGTAACGGGAAAATTGCAATGTATAGATCCAAAACCTCAGTGCGTGACTCCGCCTCAAAGGCTGGATGCGCCAATGACTTTCCATTCTCAGGCTCTGCCTCCAAGCAGTCACATTGTTTGGAGCTCAACTTCAAATTTCCAGATGTTATCCACGTACAAATCACTGCTGGGCACTACTTTTTTCTAAAATATACAAAAAAAGTTGGTTAATTTTGAGTTGACGGTCGGGACTCCTGGGTTGTGCACATCACTGCCCATAATGTATTTTTTTGAATGCAATTTTAGGTGGCAAAGGTTTACATAACAGCTTAATATTCATTTCAATAAAGAAATACCACGCACAGAGGACTGAAAACTTGGCATTTGAGCAA
>JAQIWI010000356.1:0-36900 GCA_034698825.1 Deuterosminthurus bicinctus | reverse complement strand
CTCCCGAATCTCAGCTTTCACCTCCAATCAAGCTCATCTTCCTAGACGCCTCCTGAGCAGCCCTGGGTCTCTTGAACTGAACACACAAATTCTACCCTAACCTGATGCGACCGATTTAAGAAGTGGCAGTAATAGCATTACCTGCCACTAAAAATTCTTGACTTACTCATGAATCCGTTGCTGATGACGGCGGAGGGACTGGAATGATTCAACACACCAACACCAGCACTATTTTTATTAATGTTTTCCGTCGAAGATGTCTCGTTCTCTCGTCCCCGATCCCTTGTCGGAGTAGAAGCCGCACTGGTGCTACAGCTACTACTACTATTCAGGGGATCCAGAAGACCGTTCACAGGGTTGAGAATTTTCTGAGAGAAATTGCTATTGGAATTGGATCCAGCTCCGTTGCTAACTGCAGCAGGGGTTCGAATAGATTGTCGCGAGGTATTCGTGATTTTAATTGTCGGAGTGATCTGTTGAGTGGACGGAATCTGGGGAGTCCCTTGGGAACTAGTAGAATTCACAGATGTGGGTGTCGTTGCCACGGAGTTTGCGAGTGGCGTTATCGGTTCACAACCAGGTGCCTCACTAAACACTTCACCACAACAGGACCACTTTTGTGATGACGTAGACCAGATGCCCCGGTGGTAGAAATCTACCGGAGTAGTAGTTCCGTTTGCAAGATGCCCAGTCTTGTTACTCACACCTGAAAAATTATACAGTCAGTCAACTCAATTTCATTTTACATTGCTTTCAACTTACATAAATATCTGCTGAATATTTTTCACACAAATAAGAGATGGAAAATAATAAACAGAGGAATGTTATAGTAACTTGAAATCTTTCTTTACATTCAAGCTATGAAAAAATCAAACAAACCTACCTAATCTAAAAAACTTGCCACATATCATTATCAAAAGCTCATGTACACAAGTCACTCAACGTAACCCCAACAAGAAAAAGTAAGAAAGAATCATGTACTAACTAATACACGAGAAAACAAAACTGAGCATTCAACCGAAATCATGACTGACGTTATCTTTGGAAGCATGCGCTAGTGTTAGAAATTACCACCGACAACCAATCTAAAGCTTCTTAATCACAATTTATACATTCCGCACGCTCAAGTGCCGCTTTGAAGCATTTAAAAACACACACTGATAATTACTCGCACACTAAAAACTTCGACAAGGTACAACAACACTTGCACGCTTCATCATGAAGCAATCTTATCAAAACCTTATGAACTAATTCAAAATTATGACCTTGTCTCAACAAAATTTACAAAATATTTAACAAATGACACCTCAAATTTCATAACTACATCGCAGAACTAACTGCCTTCATAACATCAAACAAAACTGCCTCTTTGAAGTACCTCATGGTTTTTCCTTGAGCTCCTCAACCTTTAAATTGTACACTAAAAAAGGATCCTTTTTATTCTCTAAAATTTGAAATACATTTCCTTTTATTACAAACTTGAGCCAGAGGACCCATTCACATCAAAAATACTACTGTACACAGAGGGAAAAAGACTGCTCTGCCATTCCCATACTAGAAATTTCTTGGCGTGGCCCATATCATCCATTCCTTATAGAAGTAGTCAAATATTCCACAATGATGAAAATGATCCAATTCCATCCACTTACACTGTCGAATCGATTCTATCCACAAGTCCCGATCAGTTTCATCAAGGGCTTGCACATACAAAATACGAATTCTATTTTCAATTGAGTAGCCGATCTGGAAAACAGAGTAATTTCAAGGCTTGTTAACCCCATATGAACAACATTAAATTAGGATATTGAATTGTCTTGCTGTATATGTATGTACCTGAAAGCCCGAATTAGGTCGACAGGAGCTCTGAGAAGAGAAATTGAGACAGCCAAGAGGCTTAGTGCGAATGTCATGTGGCGGCGGCTCACCACCCAATTCAGCCTTCTCAATCCACTTGATGCAATGTAAGGCTACTCGGCCCTTTTCTCGCTGTTTCTGCAAAACAATACACAGATCACAATCATGAGATTAATACAAATCATTACTCCAATCCCCTCAACCAACACCAATAATATCAATCATCATCCTCTACACAACAACAAATCCAACACATAAGAATGGACAGACTAAAATGTATTGTATGTACAGTACACATAATATGACTGGACCAAATAAGCAACACCCATACAACAACAGTCTAAATAATAATAATTCACCGCTACACCTCTACATTAATTCCTCGTGCGTGCAGAGAGAAAATCATTAAGAAGACTAATACAGAACTAAACCACAACAAATAATGTACGTGAATATATATGCTTGTGTGTTTATATGCACAGGATTCTCTCCAGTAAATGTGTGTAGTAATTGTATTTAATAATCCAACAGTTATACTCAATCCACACTATCCCATAGGCTACACCAATGTGGACAAAATGGTATGAGAAATATTTACCTTGACTTACAATGTCTCCCGAAATTTAAGGCTGCATTCAGAAAATCAACAAGAAATATCATCAAGAAGAATTATTATTATTATTATTATTACAAATTCTTAAATCATTTCACAATTATTATTTCAAATAGCTAAATATATCATAGTCCGAACGTGGGATAACCATGTTGAAGACAAAAAAAACTATCACACACACGCAATTACACTAAATAACATCCCTATTATTAGCCCACAAGATAGATCCCTCTCTATAATCTCTCCCATACTTTCAAGTATAAACAGAAAGGGTTCTGTATGTGTACAAATCCCCCCTAATCACACAACGGCTCACGAATCCCAGTCAGTCCGACAAGCTTCGTTAAGATAATGGAGAAAATTTAGCCTCCATTTAGCCATGAATCCACACAATAATCCCGTCTAAACAAAACAACACACAGACGCCGACCAAAGAGCAAAGGATCAATTTGTGCAAAAAGGCACGACACAAGTCTACACTAACTCCAACAACTAATATCCTTCTCCTATACCTAATGCACGTGGGTAAGAAGAAGTAGAATCTTTGCAAATTCCATGTCTTTTGGCTGGCCTATATAATAAAATCCTTTCCCAAGGTGGATGGATGCATGCACACTCGCACACTTGTTTTTGTAATATAATGTGTAAAGGATTTTTAAATTAACTTTGCCACCATGACTATTATATACAGGAGATGGAGGTAAACCTCTTTCCTCTCGCCTCTTGTACACACAAACAGACACACACACACAAACAACAATCAAATTTAACTCCTGACAATTTTACCCATTTTCCTATACACACCACTTGGTGTAAAACATAATGACAGCCCTCACAGTTCACGTCATCATAGTTAGCATCTTGCACCTTGTATCCGCCGCACAATCCACGCAACAATGGCAGCAGCTTTCATGATACCGTGTGTGATTCTCAGGCAATCGCACATTACAATAAACATGATGTGCAGCTCACAAGATACACAAAGTTCTGCTCCTGTTTGTTGCAGCAATTGCAAGGAATAATAGCCAGCAGCATGATGATTTATTATTATGAAAATACTGGTTGTACAGGTAAAAGGAAGACTTGAATAAGTACTCATTATTGTATTTGTAGTACCATCATCATTATTATGACAGAAAATTACATCGCACCACGTCGTGTCCGTCCAGTTCACATTCTCCGTCCATATTTTTCAAATCTATATACACAAGCAACCACTTGAGATTTTTTTCTCTTCCATCAAAGTTAACTCTTTCGTCTCATATTCAACTTCACGCGCAATGTACTCTTAAAATAAATCTTCCCAAAATTTCAGCCACACTCTCACTTCCTCTGTGGCAAATTCATATCTCATCATCATTTTTCAGCTCAACTGTCAAATCACACATGCAAATAAAACAAAGGAGATCTTGGGTAACAATATTCATCCATCCCTACATTGCCATCAACAATCAACAACCGACTGTCCATTCCATTCTTATACATAGCTGCTGACATTATCATCATGCAACACATTATAAAAAATCCTTCATATGAGTGTCCTGACCGCATACTACATAGTAGGATCCCTGCATGCGCATCCAATCCGCTGACAATTAAGTATACAAGCGTCGAGGTAAATTAAACCTGCCTTTTCCATCTGGATTGCCTAAATAAAATGACAGCATGAGGAAAGTTGTGGCGGAGAAGAAGAAAAACGGGCCGACAAGAAAACAAAATGCATTCTTTATAGTATTATATAACCTTCGCTTTAACAGTATTTCATTTGACTTGATTCCTTCCCATCGTATACATACAAATATATGTATATGCATTATAATATAGGAAATCCGTGCAAATTAATAACGGGCCAGGGTGTATATTCATTCAAGGTATACAAACAGCAACAAATTAGAACAATGGTGTGGCAACAATAGACTGAGTGCTTGCGTGTGGGCGTGGACATAACATCCAGGAGCATATAACATTCAACAAATTACTAATAACAGCCACCCTCCATCAATATTAATGAATGAATGATGTGATTCAGAATCAATCAAATTTGAATGATTTAATAGTATCAGCCATTCCTACAGCGACCAAGGTGCCGAGAGAAAAATTAATTAACTCTGCTGCATTATTTGAAAGAATAAAAAAAAAAGAAACATGAACCATTTCTTCCGTGCTTATGAGAACGAGGTGTAAGAAAAAACCTGCTCACTTCCTCCTCCTGGACTTGAAAAAGCTGCTGCTGCTGCTGCAAATCTAAATACAATGTACAGCCCCGTGCAAATCACAAGGTGTAGCTGAATTTCACTGCTTGCTTAGCCTTCCCTTAATCATTCTGTGCCTACATGTATACGTATTAAAACAACTATGCAATAATATTGCATCTTAATTTCTTAGCACACTTAATAACTCAGGAGAACACATGAGCGTGTAGCACTGTGGGAGGTACAGGTAACAGAAGCCAATGAAAAATCCCTTGTGCTCATTAATCTAGTATCTCATCTCATCATGCAAAGTGCACAACTTGGATCCGTGTAAGCCAAGATTTAATTAGCTCAAAAAAAAACCAAGGCCTCCGTAAATCACATGACTTAACCTTACACGACTGATCTGTGAGCACACGTCAAATTCCCCTTTTTTCGCAATCAGTAATAAAAAATTGGGAAAAGTCATCAAGTTTTATAAAGAAAAAAAAGTCCAATCCTTCATGGCTTTTAAGTTTTAGAATAAAATGCGACAGGGAAGATGTATCTGGAAGCAGAAGAATGGATGCAAGATGAGCCAGAATGATACACATACGGAAATCATCAACAGGCGACATGAAATGTCCTCCCTTGTGACTTAAAAACTCAACGACATCGTAACTTTCCCCACAGATAAGCATCAAATGCACGGAGATTTCAGTTCAGCACAAGGGATTTTCTCACACACACATACACACACACACACACGCACGGTGATCAAGTACAAACAATTCCTCAACACAACCACAAAGACATATACTAGAAGAGATCTTGTGAAAAATCTTCTGCCGCACTCTTAGCCCCTTCCGCCTATATTATCCATCGGAATCTTCGAGAGTAAAAACAACAAGAAAATCACGAGCATATAGATCAAGACCAAAGTCCCGGCCCAGTCTGCGGTAGGGATGCTTCTCCAGCCAGCGGGAGTCCAATAAGTTTAAGCGTATACACATAAACAAAGACCCGAAGTAGGTGGCCTTTCAGATGAGTACAAGTATGGTATAGACGAAGAAAAAAAACGCCACACGGCTAATTTTCCAATCCATCCTTCATCAGTGTACCGAAAAGTTCAAGAGGACCAAAGGCTCAAGAGGACATGAAGCAAAGGCGACGAGAAGGAAAAAAAAACTCATTTTTTCCCACATATAGGACACCCCTAAACGGCCTGGATTTTTAAAATGATTTTAAAATACTCGATCATTTCTTTCGTACAAAGTCACTACCTGTCGCCGTAGCAGCACATGCTGGCAAGATAGAAGACTATACAAGATAGAATGCAGGAGCTTGAGTGGATCATAACCTCTTTTAAATCCGTTTACATCTCCCAAAAATAATATGACTCATCATATATCCAGCCTTTGGTGGTGAAGAAAAATTCCCCAAATACAAATCACGATCCTTTGTCACTCAAGCAATCTTGTTGACAGCCATATGGTTTCACGCTAGAATAACTTATATACATCTTTCTACAACGTCCCCATCTCCACTCACAGCTCCCCTATATCATCTCGACTCCTATATGGATGAAAAATCTTTGATTTTTACGCCGCATTACAGCGTGGAAATGGCGGCGGGCGACAGAATTAGAGGACAATTGCCTCCCAAATACAATCTACACCTCACTCCCCTCAAGTCCCATCAAGATTTTCAACCTCTTCGTGGTAAATTAGAATGACTTTGAAAAGTGTCTTGACCACCGTATCCATCCGCATATAAAGCACAAGTATATATGGTGGTGGAAAATAATTTGAGAGTCACTTCTTCTTGACATTTTACTCGGTTCCGCCCAGTTCAACGTGCCACAACAGGATGATAGCAAGAAGCAGCACTCATGTGTCATATGGGCGAGATAGAAAAACATGCTCAATTCTTAGAATTCCATCCTCTCATAGACAGAAGACAGAGGAGGAAGAAGAAACTATATGGAGGTAACCATTAGTTAATTGCCCTCCAACCTTCCCTTATTCTTGTAAACCATATCAGAGGACCTAGAAAAAATCCCTTGACTCATGTATACACTCACTCACATCATCATCATCATCATCATGCACTCTTCAACTTCATTCCTTGTCCTACTGTTCGCCGCCCAATAAAGGCCCACTTGGCCACAAAGACTAGCAAGGGCCAGACCCTTCGTACTCTGCACTGTTTATCATGTGCGAGGAATGGTAACAGACTCATCCGTCATAAAATCACGGCTTTCCCCAATATAACGAGCCAAGAGCCAACTGACAACTGACAAGGAATTATGACCCTGAGGCCTCTGAAAGGGAACTTGTGTAATTTTCACCTAAACGTTCATACAGGCTACAGCTATCCTCTTCTGAGTACACTATTAAAGTTCTAAAGCCTCACAAAATCAAG
The DNA here is from genome assembly GCA_034698825.1 of Deuterosminthurus bicinctus. Taxonomy (NCBI): domain Eukaryota; kingdom Metazoa; phylum Arthropoda; class Collembola; order Symphypleona; family Bourletiellidae; genus Deuterosminthurus; species Deuterosminthurus bicinctus. Next base: position 29,838 of record JAQIWI010000356.1, on the reverse strand, counting down.
GCCTCTTTCATCCTTTTCCTAAACAGATCAGCAAGGAACGTGTAGAGTAGTCGATGGATGAAGGTAATAAAAATAAGCTCTCAGACGTTCTTTCCTGACAAACTGCGTCGGTCATAAAAATCTGCTGCTAGTAACTTAAAAATACAACTATACTGTCCGCGCGAGTACATGCTAACTCGCTGACATAACTCTATTAGAAATTTTTCAGTCGCATTAATGTCCATGTCTCTTCAAAATTCGACATAGGAGTGTGGACTAGGAGTGAGTGAGCATATGAAAACATTTAAAAATCACTGCATTATTGCCAGCCACCCTCAATATTGCCATTAGTGGATTGTACGGGCGGAACAGAAAACTTCCATTGAGAGGCTGAAAAGGAAGACACATGGTGATCATGATAACGAAGGTACACGCAAATATATGATGATGATCTGCATGAGAATCCGTTTGTCTGTAGCCCAACAATAATGAATCTTCCACTACTTTCAGCCCCAGTCTCATAACCAAGTTGATAGGTCACGGGAAAATGCATCAACTATCTAAACTAGCAGTTCGCACTCGGGTCCAATTACGCTTTCGTGTCGTCATGATAAACCTCTAATACAAATGAATGTAAACACGCAATAAGTTCCTCCACATCCTCATCTCACACTCGTAAGATACATGAGTGTGGGTCAATAATTAGAGGAAATTAAAAGCCAAGGGGCTTTCTGTAGCTTATCATTTACTAATCCACGTGGAATCTGAACAAGTCATCGAAACTTAATGCCAATGATACTGTGTGGAATAGGAGCTATTAAGCACCTCGTGTGGATTTTAAAGGGAACTTGGTAAATGCATGGGATGATTCCGTGCTGATCAGAGAGCATCTTGAATTACAGGATATGCCAACATTACATGATAAAGTAATTTAGCAGAAGAAGAAGGAGGTGAAGGAAAATATGCAAAAGCTCCAATATATTATTGCATCTCATTTTACATGCAATCTTCTCATTTGCACGAGAGCTAGTATAAGCTAATAGATTCGCTTGCTATTGCCATAGTTACAGATTTTCTTTGACCTGCTTCGAATTATTTTCATCCTGCATTGCATCAGATCATTGGAGTGTGGAGTGAGAATGAGAAGAAGAGATATTGTAAAAGGAACATTTTAGAGACCCGCTGAGAGCTTTGAGACTGAAATGCCTGGCATAAGAACACACTGACTGAATGGATGCCTTTCCCTGGCATTGAGATATAAAATGAGAGTCCGAATTCTCTGCAAGATGAATACATGTAGTTATTTTTCTAAAATAAATGTGGCCAGGAGGATTGGACCTGTGTCTGCACAACTAACTGTCAATTAGAGTAGCACAGACAGTAACCTGTCTCGGTGTCTTGCTCTTGAGACACATGGAATGGCGGGGGATAACGTCATTGCCCACACGACGACTTACAAAGAAAACAACCCAGTTTACAATTATAATGATATAACTGACTGACATAACAAGAGTTTTCTTCCATTTCAATTCTTCTAAGCGAAGAGCAGGAGGAGAAGGAGGAGGCGTTTGAGGGAAATAATATGTTTACACGGGAGTAAGAGTGGAATTAATGCCAAGAATCTCTAATTTTTCTGGCACGGGGCGTCCGCAAATTCTTGCCTCCCTCAAGTTAAAAAAACTTGTAGGACGGTGCGGGAATGTCAAGTACACACTCACAAACAGACACATCCACCAGAGTCACAACCATGACTTATGTGAGGGGAGTAATAAATAGAAAGTTCGATCAATTGCTTTGCAATTTACACTTGAACAGTATTTCAATCTCCTTCCGTCGTCACCACATCATCCATACACCAGCAAGAAATCTAACAGACTTACTTATTTTTCATTATAAACTTATAACACCTGAGAGACAACCTACACATTGGATTTCTGTTTGATGGATTTTCATTTGGAAAATTAATAGTCCATGATTTCCCACGAACAGTGACTAATTATGTGCAAAGTTGTAAAGAGACAGCGACGAGAGGTCTCTCTCTCGCTTTGTGTGCTCTTACCTCGCCGTCAGAATTGAAGTAAGAGAGGAAATTCCTAGTGAGGCAGAACCACCTTAATTTGTACGACGCGGATGAGAATCTTTTAAAATTTTGAGATCGTTTAGCCAGATAACCCTGACGCACGATATCTTGAGCATCACATCCCCGTTTGGCCATCGAAGGTTGGGATCGAGACGATATCCTGATCCAGGTCCAGCCAACCGACGTGAACAGTGCCAGCACGAGGATTAAATTCACAACACTTCCAGTTTTTCTCTTCAACTCTTGTCGTATACATCCAATATAGACGAATTAAAACCGATGGCTTTCACAATAACAGTACAAAAACGGAGACACAGGAGGAAGAATTCCGTGTCCACCTAAAGTCTTGAATTGTTACAGAGATTGTTTTGAAGATGAAGTAGTAGCAGTCACTGCTGCACAAGCACTATAGCAGTAACATAATAAGATTCTGATTTCAGTCCGTCTCCACAGAATAACAGCTCCGTTCGAACAGAATTGGATTCGCAGAGGGATGGATGACGACGATGCTGATGCTGATGATGACTACAGCTTCACTCCTGCCTCACTTGTGTGAATCTATAATAAAAGAACATAAGAACAGATTTCACATTAAACTTATCCCTGGGTTATATATCCTTCACAAGAGCAACTAATGCTTGAAGCGCATACATAATTAAATAGTTTTCCAAAAATACATATTCCATGTCTCTCACACACATCCCTGTCACCCCTTAGGACGCAGAAGAATTTGATAATCACATTATTATTACAATCAACAACTGAATACACCCAATCTTCTCACTATAATATACACATTCATTCATTAGTACAGCATGAAAGTAATTATCATGAAATACTTACATTCCATGTCTTCACGCTCTCGTCCTACTGTCAGTCTCCTTTAATGTTGAAAGCTACTAATAAAAATAGTACCACTGGCCAAAAAATCCTAATCAAACTGCTGCCACAAATTGATAATTTATCATCAGTCTGTGCATTTTACTCTATACAGAAAATGTTAAACATTCTTCTTCTTGTTGTAGAGATCTTCTCAGGAAACTTGTTCCAGTCACCAAGCACCACATCAGGTCCAATTTCCAATCCATAGCACACTTCCAATCATGGAATCTCCACTCACACACTGTAAAGAGTATAAAACAAAAAAAAAGTTGAGAAATTTGTCACCAGTGATTACATCTTCTTGATCATGCTAACTTGTAGCAACCACTTGTGCATTATGAAAGGGTCCCAATCAATTTCTAGCACTATTCCTCCACACACATATATATATACTTGATTTTCCTCTATACACTTTTACTATCATCATCCCAACAATAACAAATATAATGAGCTGAAAAACAAACACACACACACACACACAAGTATATTGTATTAGGAGGAGAACTATTACTGTAATGAGAGCCAAGAGGCATCAACTTACGTTGACCCCAAATGAGTCTGTCAAACCCCCTCGTCTACTACTCCAATCCTCAGTGCTTTTAATTGTTTCCATATATCGCAGTTTAGTTCATAATAGTGAAAGGTACCCGCGGTCTGTCTCACACACACTGCAGTACTATTCACAACACCACCACCACCACCACAATTCTAAAACTGCTATATAGACTACACCAGTCAGTCAAGAACATGTGGACTAAAAGGACGACCTACCCCCAGTGCATATTACCTTCCGTGTGGAACAAAATTTACTCTGTATATATATCGCTCCTCTAATAATCATATTCTACTCCTATAGCTAAACAATTCCCCATTCTCAAGAAGAAGAACAAGTCATTCCCCAAAAGAAGACCTTTGCAGCAGCAGCAGCAGCAGCAGCAGCAGTACCGATGTAGTCCCAACCAAGAAGGTAGCTTCAGGGTCTGTAATCTCGATATGCTTCTCTTGTCAAATATCTGCATGTTTCTCATCAAATCTTCATGCTCCTCATGTCAAATCTCAAGACTTCTGGTGTCGACGGTCAAGGCTCCTGGTGTCAAATCTAAAGACTTCTGGCTTAAGGCTTCTGGTATCGAATCTTAAGGCTTCTGGCATCGACCCTTAAGGCTTCTGGCATCAACCTTTAAGGCTTCTGGCATCGACCCTAAAGGCTTCTGGCATCGGCCATTAAGGCTTCTGGCATCGACCCTTAAGGCTTCTGGCATCGAATCTTAAGGCTTCTGGTATCGACCCTTAAGGCTTCTGGCACCGAATCTTAAGGCTTCTGGCACCGAATCTTAAGGCTTCTGGCATCGACCCTTAAGGCTTCTGGCACCGAATCTTAAGGCTTCTGGCACCGAATCTTAAGGGTCTTGAGTCGAGACATAACTGAAATCTTGAAGCCCCTGATTTGAACGGAGCTGAGAATCTGTTCCTGATTTTAAAATATATTAATAAAAACGGATACATTGCAAACCCTAAATCTCTAGCGCAAGAGCGTTGGCAAGGGCTGAAAAACTTTCTTTCTCATACTCATAACATTGGATGTGTACCTCTTTACATTGAAGCCCCCAGAAGAGCTGCAGGCTTCCCTTTTGCTGCCAGTGCTTTACATCAGGCTTGTCCATCATGAACCCTTCACTCAAAGGTTTTTCAATGGGCTGACTGACTGTATTTTCAATGCTTGTGAAACATAATTGAAGGGAAATTCAAATACCTCGAGTCCTTTAGAACTTGTGATTTTTTTTTTTGCATTCGACCACTAAGACGACTGGATCTCTAAAACAAGTTCCCATATATATAGCAGCAGGATGTATTATTTTTATTATTAACTGGAAAGAATGTGCGGAGTAGAGCAGGAGTGTGTATTTGCATTTTGCGTCCAATGCGTAGAATGTTAGACATGTAATTGCGTGGAGAGAGTGGGGATTATTAGCATCTTAAGATTTACATTTGTTCATTGGAGTAATTATAGGGCCTAGTGGTCAGTTGGGAAGACTGGATCCTCGGGGTGTAGGTAAATAAATAGCCCAAAAAAAAGCTTCCTTGTGAGCAAACTGTCTGTAGAAAATATTGTCCTCGTCCCTGTATGATTTTGTTGTTGTTGTGTTGTCGTAGAAGAAGAGCATTAAAATTGTAAAGATTTTGGAGGAGATTGAGAAATTACTTTTGCAGGCTCGACCATGAGGAGCCGAGCGAATTCCGGGGTTCGCTTGGATTACTACCAACGGCTCGTCTACCGCACGATTCTCTGCTACCAGGTGAATTGACCTATGATCAGTGGTTTATAAGTTGGTATGTATAGTTTGGAATGAGTCGGATGATTCTTTCATGTCTGTTTTGTGAGAAGACGTCTTTGTGGAATGAGATGATTTTTTTATGATGTGATTTTGAGGAAGCTGATGATGAAAGAGATGTTCGTTTTTTATAGGATCCTGTCACCGGATTACTACCTGCTAGCCCCACAAATCGTCATGCTTGGATCCGGGACAATGTATATAGCATTATGTCCGTGTGGGGGCTGGCAATGGCGTACAAGAAAAATGCTGACATGGATGAGGACAGGGCTAAGACCTATGAGTTGGAACAAGTAAGACGAGTGCTGTGATTTCAAGGATCATTTCAAGATCAAGCTTAGTAATTGCTGGCGTAAGGAAAACTTGATTGCTGGTTTCTGTACTTACAGAGCTGTGTCAAACTCATGCGAGGACTTCTCATGTCCATGATGCGACAGATGGGAAAAGTGGAACGGTTTAAATCCACTCAGTCTCCTTTGGATGCCATTCATGCCAAGTATAGTTCGGAGACGGGCGCTATAGTTGTGGGCGATGCAGACTGGGGTCATCTTCAAATCGATGCAATATCACTCTACCTTTTGATACTCGCACAAATGACAGCCTCGGGATTGCAAATTGTCTTCAGCTTGGATGAAGTGGCATTTATTCAGAATCTCGTGTTTTACATCGAGAATGCCTACTGTGTTCCGGTATGATGAGCTATATAGATGGTATAATGTTTGAGGGGGTATGGGTTACATGACGTTGTGGTTCCTTCAGGATTATGGAATGTGGGAGCGTGGAGACAAAAGTAATCACGGTTTACCTGAACTTAACGCCAGTTCAATTGGAGTGGCCAAGGCAGCTCTTGAAGCTATGAATGAATTGGATTTGTTCGGAGCTCGTGGCGGTCCAGCATCAGTCATTCATGTTCTTGCTGATGAAGCTCAAAAATGTCAAGCGGTGCTACAGGTTGGTTGTAAAAAATTTTCAATCTTTCCCACATGATGATAATGAGAGGACACGGTCTTACATGGTCTTTTTTAGTCAATGCTCCCGCGAGAATCTAATTCAAAGGAAACGGACAGTGCACTTCTATCAGTAATCGGCTTCCCAGCGTTTGCAGTTGATGATCCAGACCTGATCAAGTTAACACGAAAGACAATAACGTCCAAGCTTAGAGGCCAGTATGGTTTCAAAAGATTCCTTCGGGATGGATATAAAACTGCCAAGGAGGTTTGTGTAACTAGTCGTTCGTTACTATGACTACATTATCTACATTACTTATGACAACGTTTCTCATGCCCTCACGTTGGGCTTTTTCAATTGCAGGATCCTTCAAGATTGTATTATGAACCATGGGAGCTACGAATGTTTGACAATATTGAATGTGAATGGCCACTATTCTATTGCTACATGCTTGTCGACGCCTGCTTCCGAGGAGACAAAGATGCAGTGACAGAGTACTCGGATGCCTTGGATGAAGTTCTCATCAAAACAGAAGACGGTCTTTTGCTAGTTCCTGAGTTATACGCCGTACCAGCCCATAAAGTGAACGAGGAGTACAGGCATCCTGGTAGTCAAAGTAGGCAGCCATTGGGCCGATGTCCTCTTATGTGGGCGCAGAGCTTGTTCATTTTAGGGAAGCTTCTTCAAGAGGTTTGTCTTTGTTATTCAAGATTCCATGGAAGGTTCATGATCTCTGTATATAACGAGATTTGGGATGTTACAGGAATTTTTAGCTCCTGGGGAATTGGATCCTCTTAATAGAAGATTATGTGCTGAGAAGAAGCCCGACGTGGTTGTGCAGGTGGCTACATATTCCTACGGTTTTAACTTCCATAGTATATTCGAAGTACTTACTGAAGAGCTAAAATGAATGCTTACAGGTGGTCATACTAGCAGAAGATAAGGAAATACAGGAAAAGCTGAAGCATTTCGACATAAATGTTCAGACAATTTCAGAAGTAGCTCCTATTGAGGTTCAACCAGCGCGAGTACTCAGTCATCTATATGCCTATCTAGGTTTGAACTGTACTTGGATTAGGGGAGTGGAGCAGGACTTATAACGTCGACTTTTTACTTTCAGGTCGGAACAAGAAATTGAAGCTGTCCGGCAGAAAGTCTAGAGACGTGGGAATCCTTTGTACTAGTAAATTATATGCACTTCAAGACAGAATATTTGCATTTACACCGCAGGTATTGTAACGTTTTCCTTTCCTCAGTTAGACTCAGTATAAGACAAAGCCAAAAAGTTATTTTTCTCAAGTTTTACTGGCTCCAGACATACAAGAAATTCAAAGCTCCTCAGCATTGTATATTAAATTCAGCTGAAATGAACCGAGAAGTGTCGGTGTAGCGATGTATTTATTTATTTTTTCATTTCTTTGCTATAACGGTAGTTGAAACAGCGGAGCTGTCCTCCTCCTTAGTATAAGCATGACTAATGTGTTATTTTTTTTTGAGTTGGTGTATTTATACCTTATTGCGGCACTATATTTTATCCCCTTGAAAAATAGCTGATGGACCAACAAAGGTTTTACATCGCTTCAGACTATGAGTTGATGATCGACAACTTCAAAAATGAGCTGAATTTCTTGAAGTCATCCTGGCAAAACGTTCTAGGTCGACCACTGGTCGTCTTTACATTCAGACACGTTCACTTAGGTTGGACAGCAATTTTCGTTCGGCATCCTTTCCGTTGTTCTTGTTATTATTCTTACCGCTTCAGTGTTTCCCATGTTTGACTTTTCTGCCTGGCCAATATGCATTATTATTTATCATTATTTTATTACTTACCATTCTCAGGGGTTACAGTGTTTACTTATGGCCTCGAGTTCTTAATTGTTTGGGTCTTTTGTTGTCTACATTATTTGCATGCTTGCAATGAATCATTGCATGGCCTTTAAAGAAACGAATATCTTACAGGGTTAGGATTGGGATCGTTTTTTTCGCTTCTGTGGTAGCAGTACTTTGGATGGGTTTTATCTTAATTAGGTTTAGTTCAGTTTAATAATAGTTGGTGCATTTTATTGTAGTTGGTTCAGGCATTGTTCAGGTACACTTGTGCTAGACGATTCTGTGTGTGCAGCTGGACACACGTATTTTTTTTCGGTCTTATCCTTCAATGTTGTTGTGTAGAAAATGGTTAGATTTATGTGCTTAAAAAAGTATCACTGCGGGGTGTATGGAGTGATACCAGCTAGTCCTGAATTGGCCGACCGATTTTCAACAAGTCAATACGAACAATTTTTCATTTATATCATAGACAAAAAGGGACGATGTCAGGGATTTTTATTAAAAAGGCTTTGCACAAACTGATGACCAATTTGAGTGACATGTGGGGATTGATGATTGCAGTGTTTAGATGTGGAGGAGAAATACATGATGTTTGATGCAGATCTCATGAGTCACAATTTCATCAGCGAGTTGGCTTTCCTTACTAACAATTGGAAAAGTTCACTTGGCAGACCTACTCTCACTTATATTATTAAGTCAACCCAAAGGAAAGGTAAATCTGCTCGAGTGGGGCAATTTTATGTACTTTTGGTGTCACCTCTGCATTGCATAATTCGTTTGTCTAAACACACATGTCCTCTTCCCCTTGTAAATTGTATGAGCAGTAGTGTAGTAAAGTTGCTATGAAATTTTTTGGGATGTGGGTGCTGTAACTTTAACGCTTGTGGGATTGGGATAACTATTATTATGCTTCCTTTAGTTTTATCATGCATAGAGTAGTTGCACTGGATTAATTCAATTATTATTTGTCAGCCAGCTACAAAAATACTCTTGATGTCAATTTGCTAAAATGTTGTTTATGGTATGCAATAATTTTAGAGGATGGGAAAATTCCAATGTCGATTATAACGACAATCAAGAAACTTAAGAGTGGCTATACTGTTGGAACGAGGTAACATTCGTTCTTACTATACTTGTGGTAATACCTGTGGCAGTTTGAATAATTGACAGTAATTGTTTGAATGCAGGGTCACCTTGGGATACCTCCAGGACTTTTTGAGTACCTCGTGCATCACGAATCTCAGTTTCTTGGGAAGTGTGGAAGACGGGATACCTGAAAGTTAGTAACCTTTTAAGTTTTTTGGTTTTGTTTAAATGAATAATGAATTAAAATGGAGCTAATAACGGGGAAATTTTGTTGCAGAGCTCCATCCCAGCCTTCAGGAATACCTTGAAGAACACATGCAGAAGTCGTTGAATCTTCGACCTAACAAATTACCCGGCTTGCCCATGCCAAAATCTGATAATAAACATCAAAGGAAGGCCAGCTACGGAAGAAAACTTTCATTGAAGGGAACAATTAAGCGAACTCGATCTATTTACCGTGGTGGGGAATTCATGGAATCATTCAGTTAATAGGATTTTTCTCACTAATATTTCTAATTGTTGTCGTGTTTCTTATGCTGCTGCTGGTGGTGGTGGTGAGCTTCTCACTGCTTGTCTCTGTCTTTGTTCAACTCATTTTGTTCTGTTTTTCTTAAACTGTTGGAATTTGATTTGGATTGTATTATTTTTGGAGTTATTTTGCACGTAGCAGTTGTTTTAATGCTTCTGTTTTCACGCGTTCCGTTATTTTCTAGAAAAAGATCAATCCCTTTTAGATGAATCCGCGGCGTGGGGAGATGATAAGAGATTGAACGCAACATCCGCTACGTCCAGTGCAATTCATACTCCTAGGAGCCCATCGCCTGAGAATGGACTGAGTAGGACGGAGAAATGGGCACCTCGGAAAATGTACGTGCTCACTGGAATTGAAAAAAAACACGAATTTATTATTTAATTCTTGAACGTTGGCTCTTCGAAATGCTTTTTGCGTATTTGAAATAATTTGTGTTGTTGCATTTTCATAGGAGGACGGCATCTGAGTCACAATATGAGAACACAGAAGTTGAAGAGCTAGTCGCCATGCTACGAGAGACAGATCAGTTGGAGGAGCAAGGGGATATCCTTCATCATTTAGTCACATCTCTTGGATTGGATTATGTAACAGGTATTGATTGCTTGATCTAACATTTGAATTTCGAATCATTGAAATTTAGTACCTTGTGAATGTTGGATGGAATGTGCTTGTTTTTTTAAGGTATGGATGAGAATAATTTGCCAGTAACTGTCAAGGACTCGCTCAAGGGGCTGTACGACAAGGCATGTCAGCAGAAATTGTGGGGCTTAGTGAGGCATAGTGCAGGTATGAATTGCAATTATTACAGTGAAAGTACATAATAGCCAAACTATAAAACCTTCTGAACTGAATTCTCTTGTAAATTAATTAAGGAATGCTGGGGAAACGAGTGGAAGACTTGGCGAAAGCAGTCACTGATCTTCTTGTTAGGCAGAAGCAAGTTACAGTTGGAATGCCACCGTTGCAGGAGCGAGCGATCACTGGGCCAGTTCCTGAAACGGAATTGCGACAAATAATTCACCAGGCGTATGGTGATGATGAGAGTACAGCAATGCTTACTCAGGTGACATAAAATTTGAGTAAAGATAAAGTCTCTTGTGGCATGAGATGACGACATTTGCTGTGACTAACATGGATTATTTTCAACAGGAGCTTCTTGTGTACTTGGCCATGTTTATCCGAACGGAACCGCAGCTTTTCCTGGAAATGTTGCGGCTAAGAGTTGGCCTAATAATTCAGGTGTGTGCTTGAGCAAATCATCATTCGGTTAGAACTCATTTTCATCTGTGGAACTGAATGGATTTTCAGGTAATGGCAACAGAGCTGGCCAAAACGCTTGGATGTAATGGAGACGAGGCGTCCGAACATCTACTTAACTTGTCTCCGTATGAAATGAAGAACTTGCTTTACCACATCATGAGCGGGAAAGAATTTGCAGTTAGTACATGTAAGTTGGATTGCAATTTATGAAAATTATGAGGACCAGTCGTTAATTAGTTGAAACTTTTAGCTTCAAGACGAGGCCATAGCGTTAGTCATCACTCAGTTGTGAGCACAAAATCGACTAAAGTGAGCAAAGTGAGTCAACTTTTGTGTATTGATGTATTGTTGCGCAGAGACAGCCATGTTTGACTGCTATATGTTACCATTTCAGGCACATATCGACACATTATTTTGCCGAGATGCAGAGCAGAAAGATCAAGAGAAACAGCAGGGTCAGTGGTTGAGACGGAGGAGACTTGATGGAGCATTAAATAGGGTTCCACGTGGATTTTATCCTCGTGTCTGGTCCGTCCTTGAGAGAGTAAGTGTTAGATCTTAGAGATGATGGATCGATGAGCTGGGTAATTTTATGAATTCCTCCAATTAAAATTCAAACGCAAATTTGTTTTCAGTGCCATGGGCTTGCAATCAATGCCAAAACCTTACCGAACACAGTCACTCAAGAGGTAACCATAAGAGAAGCATGTACGGTAGCTCATATGTAGATGTCAATTTTAACATTTTTTCCGTTTTCCAGATGACCTCTGGAGAGCTCAAGTTTGCTTTGAGAGTTGAGTCGGTCCTGAATACAATCCCACAGCCAGAATATCGTCAATTGGTGGTGGAAGCTTTGATGGTATTGACACTCATTGTAGAGCACAATTTATCACCATACCTGGGAGAAATTCTGGCTGTAGAGGAACTCGTGCATACTGCCAATAGTTTGTTTCTAGAAGACCAGGTAAACTTGTGTCCTAGGAGTCGCAAGCAATGGGATTAACATCATTTTGTTTACTTTCCAGGCCAAAGCTAATGGGGATGCTGCTCTGTGTTGTGCTGGGGCTGATAAGCCACCTGATGGTGAGGAACCTTTATGTGGAGGGGCAGCTGGAATATGCCAACATTTCTACGACAGTGCTCCGTCTGGATCATATGGAACAATGACGTACCTGGTCCGAGCAGTTGCAGAAACACTTCATTGCTTGCCGAAGGATGGGCAAATCGATTGTAACATCTCATAAGAGGTGGATGAACATGACGTTTTAGCCGCATTATGAGTCTTAGCTTGTGAAAGAAAATCCTTTTAGTGTAAATATAGATGTAATTTTAAGCACGAGAGGGGTTGTTGTAAGTGTTGATAAAGAATGTGTCGAAAAGGTGCGTACTGCTGTGTGTTTAAAGTGTGCCTTCAGCAGTTCTCTAGTGTCATAACAACGTATTTGTAATTTGTGCCAAATGAATCAGTATATCCGGAAGCTTTAAGGAAATCCAATGAAATTTAAAGCCATAACGAAGAAAAATGAATGCGGAAACAGGAATGACAATCGCTATGATAGTTTAATGTGAGTAGAATTTTATAGAACTTAAGTTGATAGAACCTTGTGTAGTTTCATGCTGAAGTTTATTTTGAAACTGTTCTAGCCAAACGTGATACACTATTATTGAGACACACTACGCAATAAAAAAACAACTACAATTTCAGACTCGACTTATTTTACTTGGTTTCCACGCCCTCTGGTTTTCTGAATGGGTTCAGTTTAGATAACCATTTAGTTGATGAGCTAAAACATAAGATAGATGAACATGTAATACCGGCCTCAAGTGCAATAATCAAAAGGACTTACGCTTCTTCGTCCGTCTCTGGCGGCTTAGCCAGTTCCTCGGTAAGCTTGTGTAATAAATCCAATCTCAAAGTATGCTTCAAGGGTTTTATTTGTTCCGCCAATTCCAATTTCTCCATTGCTTCCCACTTGGCCATGGCTTCGGCTACGGAAAGTCCATACCACTCCGCTTCTTCTCGCTGGAAAAATTAAGAATATTGAGTCAAAAACCCATGTAAAACACTACACGAATAATGAGAGACTCACTGGGACGACAAATTGCTTGTATTTCTCATAAATACTTGCTTGCATCTTGGGATTGTCGCGGGCAAAATCCTTATCTATTAAGGCCAACAGCAATCTTCTCTTCATCTTTACAGCCAGTAGTGACTGCAGGTCACAAGCTGGAGTCTGAAAATATGATTCAATGCCATGAATAAAGTTAGATGTACTAAAGAAAAAACTGGAACAGTGCTTTGATACAGTACCTCCAGCAAATATTTGTCGAATCCATCATGCTCATCCACAAGCCTCAGGGTTCTTTCCGTTACTATGATTTTGAAGTATTTGTCTAAAATCTCCGAGTAAAGTACAGATTCCTTCAACTTCGGCACCCAAAACCTCGGGACAGGCGATCTATACTTGGCCTTCTTCACCTCACCTTGCACCACACCTTCCCCTCCCCAAATCCCCTGATGACTTTGATGAGGATATTTAACCGGAATAGGACAGTTCTGAATAGGCTTCCTAAAATATAATTTATAAGTGACTATTATAATTACATTACCACCTCACATCAGTTAATCAGTTGTGCATTATTAAGACAACAACTTACACTTCTCCCGTCTCCGGATTCCGCTCCCATTTTTCTTCACGTGGAATCCAATGGACAGGTTTTGGCTCACGTACTTTCCATTCATCATAAAATTTCTGGTATGCGGCAGGTAGGTTCTCAACTTTCATTCGCTCTCGGATATTCGGGATTACTTTGAATCGTACCGGATGGAATAAATCCGCTACACTTTTTGCTGCTGCCTTCGTTGCCATTTCCGACGTCCACTACGGGGAAAATATCTGCATTTTAGAATAATAAATTACATGAAATGTTTTCGTGATGATGAGGAATTTTTTATCAAGTGACGAAACGACAAAAGGCTTTTATGTAACGTGCTGAAGGGCTTTATCGTAAAGTTATTAAGGGACTTTTTTGCAAAGTTATTAAAGGGAATTTTTTGTAAAGTGATTAAGGGGCTTTTTTGCAGTTATAACAGGTCTTTTTTGGTAATTATGAAGTGTTTCTCAGTTGCTTTTGTTACCTTTTAAGAGTTGGTACCGAGAGGCCCAGATTAAATGCGAAAAAGTTAAGATTTTGAGAGTTCCGAAAATGGGCCTTTCTCGGCTCGGGTGATTTTGAGAATTTTAAAGTCACAGTTTTACCGCAATTTTTCAGTGAGGCTCAAATTAGCTTGAAAAATTCAAGATGGCGCTGGTTGTAGAACTGCCCGAAGTCCTGGCCGTGGAGTGGAGAAGAAGAGATGCTCTGGCTTTGATTGTTCTGCATGTTGGAGTTGTTGGTGCGTGTGTGAGGGAGCGCAAAGACTTGAGACGAGACTTGAGCATCCACAGAGAGTCCGCAGTGGCCGGAGAAACGTCCCATCAGTTGTAGTGCCGCATAGTGGGGCACCAAAGCTGGAAGGGAAGATATCACAGCGATATAGAATTGTACTTAAAAGTAATTGAGAAAAGTGTGTAAAATAGTGGGGAAAAAAAGGTCAAATTTTCACAAATTGGAAGCTCGTGATGACGCAGTTCCTTCCGCCACAGTTGTTGGCACTTTTTGCTGCCCGAGATCCCATCCCCTATATTCCGCCAGTATCGAAATTAAGTCATGAAAAACCCACTCAAGGGTATTCAGGAGTGGGGGCCTATCTCCAGCATTTTGAGGTGAGATTTATCTGGTTCTTTTCTATTATTATGACAGCTATTAAAGTTTTATCATCTGGAGTATTATTATACTGCGACGGCTTGTGTATTTTGTAATTAACTTGGATGTTTGGATTGTATATTTCAGGACCCTGCTGATACTCCTCCCAAACCAAAGGTAGAAACAAGGGAGGAACGTATGGAAAGGAAAAGAAGGGAGAAAGCTGAACTTGTGCAGTATAAATTGGAACAGGAAATAGCAGTTTGTAAGTTGATGTAGTTGGAGGGGGGTTTGTTTGATTTGTATTGTATTTTTGGTATTTAATCGAATTATTATTGGTGTTGTTTACAGGGAATCCGAATGGGAATTCTAGCGGAACTCAAGATCCTTTCAAAACATTGTTTGTAGGCAGAATTGTAAGTGATATTTGGATTTTCGGGTAGAAGTGCTCTCATGTATGACGTATTACTGACTGATGAATTTTTTTTCTTTATAGAATTATGACACTTCTGAAAGCAAGCTGCGGAGAGAATTCGAAGCCTATGGTGCCGTCAAAAAGGTATGTGGAATTTAGTGGTAGTAGTAGATACTACTGTAATGACATTGACAGGGCTCTAATCGAGAGTTTTATTTCTTTCAGATCACTTTGGTTCTCAATAAGCGAACAGGAAAACCTCGAGGGTATGCTTTTGTGGAGTACGAACATGAAAGAGATATGCGTTGTAAGTATTTGAGTCTTTATATTGAAAAAAGTGACATTACGAGTGCAACATAAGCTCAGCTGTGACAGAGAGTCCGAGGACCATGATACTTTGGTTGTCAGTCCAGTCGGTGTAGATCCTGCGTCCTGCAGATAGGCCCTTTAAGTACTCTCAACAGATCACCTCTCATTGCTTTATGCAAAATGTTTTTTGTTTGACCTTTCAGTAAATGTTTTTCGTAGAATAATTATATTGGACATCCTTTGTGGCTCTAGGGCGCGAGACACCTTAATTTCTTCACCGTGAATGCCAATTTTTATGATTCTGTAAAGGAATCCCAAAGTTTCCAATTATTTGCTAGCCAGGTCATTATTAGACAAGTATGACAAGACTTGCCTAATACATCGTTTGCGAATCATAAGAGGTTTTTTGCACACATTTAGGGGACACATTGGAACTTTCTTGGTAAGACATTTGGTGGAAGAATATCGGAAATATGAGCTAACTCTAAGTTGCATCCAAGAGCGGCAATTATTATTGATGTATTTGAACTTGCATGGGCTTGTTAACTCGGTGTATAGTAATAGGTTGTGAAGACTTCGAAAAATATTCACAAGTATATATAGGTAGAGCAGGTGAATCAGTGAATATCCGAGGATCATAGATTTCAAACTATCAGTCCACTTTATGGGACAACATGCGAGTTGGAATGGGTAAGATATGAAACTCCCTTTTCACAAGGGACTCATGGTAAAGGTAGAAGAATTGAAGAAAATTTCAATTCTTAAGGGTCAAATATCATTGCACTCCCCCCTTCTTCTGCCGACATATGAAGACAAATTTGATTGGAATGGGCAACGCAATTTTTTGCGGCGTCATGATACGGTATCGATGAATGTCAACCTTATGGAGTTCAGGTAACTCTCTCCTCTGAGTAAGTGAAACTCGAGGTAAAAGGTATACCAGTTTGTATCTGGCGTATAAAACTTACTCGTTTCTATGTGTCCCATTGTATCGTAAGTCAGTTTTTTTGTGCGGTACCAATTTACTACCGAATATTTTCATATACATTTATCTATCAAGTTGACTTTTGAGACCTTCAAGTATAAAGGCAGAGCCCTTGCCCTAAAATAGATTGGTCATCTATAAAAGAATAAGCAAAAAAATCTGCTTGCACAAGGTGTCGGGCTTGGTAACCTGACGAGTTTTCATATTTCTTTGATAACACTTTACCTACCTAGTATTCGTTGTATATGAAATTTTAAAAGAACGCCCATTTTGTTCATTCGGTAAGTGTAAAAAAAAAAAGAGAAAAAAAATAATGGAAAGGGTAAGTTAAAATTGAGTTGATCACGATGACCCAGAGATATTCATTGACCCTTGTCTCGATGTAATTAAATCTGGATCGGTAAGTTGAGGGCCCTTATGTCGGTAAGGAATATCTTTTTCAATGACAAAACAAAAAAAGATCACATTCCAGAAGCGAGTACTCATTATTAGCAAAGCAGATGATGTGAAACATTGTGCGGCTTCCGGGGCGGCAGCATCTCTAAAATATTTGACACAAACTAAACCCACCGACTGTCACCAGCAATAACGTAATATCTGTATGTCACGGTATTTCTCTGACTGACTGATATGGCGGGGTTTGAATGTGCTTGTCAAAAAAAATTAATAGCTTCTCTGTGGCCTGTTTCACTTTTTTTAACTCGACATCTGCTTGTTGTTCGTAGGGGGACAGGCTGATTGAACTGAGAACTGAAAATTACACTCGCATCCTCATAGATTTTTCTGGGTAGGTATTCCGTAAGTCATTGAGATACGCCCATCGAATTTCGAATAACATTAGATGTAATGGAGATTGATAGTTAGATAGTTCCAACGTTAAAGTATTATCTTGCTCCAAGATATATTTTAAAGAAATGCGTCCATATAGAAGAAGCCAGAATGTAGGGATTTCTTCAGAGACTTATAGTTTGATGAGAAACACTTTGTAGTACCCACCCGTCTTAAAGAACTTGATTCCCTTGACTGAGCCATGGGTAAAGGTCATTCGTTGCTGAATGATATCCTACCAGTTGAGTATTATTATTAGTATTAGTACATATAATCAAAACAAAGCGGTATTTCCTCTGACGATCAGTCTGGACGGAGATTTGGTAATATATATGTAGTGCGGAGACGACGCAATTCTCAGGTGTCGGTAGGAAAGGCTCAGCATTTCGCAAAAAAATATGCCGGGTCTCTATGACCTTTTTCTTCCTCTTACAGATTTTCCTTAAGATTCATAACGATATAAGTTGTTCCTTGTCACTCATTCCTTTTTTGTCCTTGACTACTATTACTATTATTACTTTGAAAGTAAGGAAACAACCGTAGGGTGTGAATCCTTACTGAGGCATTAATAATCATACTTTACGTTAGGAGAGGAGGGCAAGTCATCTTTGGAAATGAGTGCAACCATTTTAGTAATAGTTGTGTTGCTAAAACTTGTTATTATTATTAGATTCCTTGTTAAATTTGTTCAAAAACTGAGTTGAAGCGCAGCTGGAAAAAATGCTATCACAACAATAATATCGTATATGGTTGCAGTCATTTCTATTTTTTGTCTTCAGTTTGAATTATTATTTTTTGATATTTGATGATGCCACTGTTTGAGTAGAGAGTTCTTGCTGCGTCCTATTGTGAGTGAACATTCAGAGATTTACAGTTGTTTTATATTTTCTAGCTGCATACAAGCATGCGGATGGGAAGAAGATAGACGGACGACGTGTGCTTGTGGACATTGAGCGTGGCCGGACAGTTAAAGGATGGCTTCCTCGTCGTTTAGGTATGTTGATTGATTAAATACAAATAAGAAAGCAGTCTGTTTTTATTTCAAGTTGATTAAGATGACATTTTTGTGAAACTTAACGATGTCATTGTTGTTCTTCAGGTGGCGGACTTGGTGGTACAAGAAGAGGAGGTCCTGAGGTTAACGTGAAAATATCTGGTCGCGAAGATCCTGACAGAGAGCGCTTCCGGGATAAAGAAGGCGGGGCTGCTGGTGGTGGTGATCGTTCCAGGGATAGAGAAGATCGTCATAATAGGAATCGGGACAGATCCAAGGAGAGGGAAGTAGAAAGAGGGCACCGTGAAAGAGACCGAGGAGAGCGTGATCACAGTAAACATCGTGACAGAGAAGTTAAAGAAAAAGATCGAGAGCGGCGACGAAGGTTAGTACTATGTGGTCCATCATTTATGACTCTGATGATGTGTGAGTGACTAGTAAACCTTTCTTTTTTTGCAGCCGTGACAGAGGGGACAGAGAGCGGGAAAGGGACAGAAAGCGTAGACGCTCACGTTCACGTGATAAGAAGGATAAAGAAAATCCTGAGGAAGGAGAGGAAAGAGCTAGAAAGCGATCTAGATCTCGGGAGAAGAAGCGTCACAGGAGTAAATCAAGGGACAAGGATAGGAAACGAGATAGACGTGACAAAGAAAGAGATCGGGACAAGTAAGTACCGACGATTTTTCTTAGTTTTCTCTTGGAATATTTCCATTATTGCCCTTATTTATTGACATGATGGATTCTTTCAGGGATAGAGATAGGAAGGATAAGGATAGATTCAAGGGAGAAGAAATGGACATGAATCGGGTCAGAATAAAAGAGGAGCCTGTTGATGGTAAGCTGTACATCTTAAGTAGCATATGATGGAGCGAGGATGAACGTCATAATAATAACCCATTTGTGTGTTTTGCAGAAGGATACTCCCAGTATGAAAATTATAACTCAGAATATAATTCTTACATAAAGCAAGAAGATGGCGAAGATAATGGAACGGGTCAGAATGACGGTTATGATAACTACGGCCAATATTAGCAATAACCTTCACCTATGGACTTTGTAAAAACTATTTATTACCAATAAGTGTAGCATTATTATTATTATTATTACTGTTGTTTTTCAGCCAAAATTTACTTTACTGTGTTGACCTGTTTTTATATATATTCATGTTGAAACTTTGTGGCTTCTTGTTATGACACGTTCAACTTCACTTGGGATGTTTCCAGTTAAACCGTTTTCATCTTAAATAGCTGTAAAATTCATCATCTAGCATGTTCACACTTTATATTAAGGCTACAAAATACATTGTATATGCATAGTACGAAATATTTCTGTCTTCTTACTATTTTCCCAGGGTCATTTTCATTTGCACGACCCTGGGAAGGGAAGCTCATCTTTTTGGACCTTGTAATGCGAGACAGACATTCAACCACTGTGGGTGGGTCAATGTGATCCGCTGGCTTGTGGCTACAAATTGAATCCCTTGTGATCACACTTGAAGGCGTACGAAAGAAATTTGCCTTCTTTGTAGATTTCCAGGGATGAAAGTGGCCCCTTTCCATGTAAGGTTATGAATGGTAATCCTCAACGTATAAGCGTGATGTTCTGTGTGGAATCGTTCGATCTTACAACAGTCATAACAGTATACGGAGACGTTTGGGAACACTTTGATTATCATTTGATCTGCACTCGTGAGTCATACTGGACTGGAATTTGAAAATGATTTGAATAATAAAGCTATCATGCTGCTGACGTTAAAAACTGAGTAGTCCAGCTCATTACTTCATAGCACAGACCGACATTATTATTGGCAGGTTTCTCCGCGCAATCTTCCATCCTTTTAATTAATCGTCTGAGACGATAGATGCGGAGATACAAACTGAGGGCTTCCGAACCACCTCAAACCGACCAGCAAACAACCATGTAAGGAGGCTGATTACAGGAAGGAAGAAGAAGGGAGGAGCAGGGAATGTTTTATAATGTTCACTTGTGGTTGTACTACAAGGTAAAGTGCACAGAGCGGTGTGCTTTTCAGGAAGCTACCGCCACCAAACAATCCACTTATCTGAGTTGAATTTCATCAGGAGAGATAAGTGGTAATTTATTAATTGGCTTAATAATGGAAGCAGATGTGCCGGAGTAAATTAGTTTTTGTTTTCGAGGGAATATCGCATCATAAATTAGGAGGATCATATTGCTTAGATCCGTGTTCGTGAAGGAATGAATGGAGCTGGAGAAGTACGTGTTACTACGGTTGCTGTGTTTGATGTTCCCTTGCTGCGGTGCATCTGCTGGAGGAGCTCCAAATAGAAAGCGCCTTTAGTGGCCGTAGACGGGAAGGGGCGTAGCGAAGCATTTGACTCTTATCGGGAGCTTAGGGTGTTAAATGCTGCATGGGAGGTGTGCGTGTGTGTATGATACGAGAGAGGCCCATCTTCAATGTGCTTTTCAGATATTCCCTTTGATTCCGGCTCAGGTCCGGAATCTCATTTGAAATTTCGTCACAGAGTGGTCAGCATCTCAACTGAGTCTCTCTCTCTCTCTCTGTCTTACTGCTTTGTGATACCTTAACTGTCACTTGACAATCTCCTGTCAAACTACTCTTGCTCATCAATGGACCAAGTGAAAGTTAAGCCGTGATGACAGTGCGGTACATCTTTACGTGGAGTGCATTCAATAAATTGCTTTGAATCTCTCAATTTCTCCAACCGTCTCATATTATCTGTACTGGACAAGTTATACAGTTAATGTACTTGACTATCGAACACTCCAGTAGATCGCTAACAATCCAGGAAAATAATCCTGGAAAACAGTGTTGTACACTGAGAGAACATTGACAATAAAGCCATTACATTACAATTACGAGACATTAGTTGTGCATGGTGAAAACAATGTGGGGCAATGTGGCGTACCATCAATGAAATTCAAGTGGGCTAATAATACAGAAATATTTGCTCATGAATCTGTGGAAGCATGACAGTGGGTTGTTGTTGTGAATGCTAACGAAGGAGAATGAGAGCCTTTGTTTGCTCTCTGGAATAAGACTGGGGTAAGTCGCACATGGTGAGTTATGCAGGGAAGATCGGAACTGAAGGATAAAATTGTCATGAAATAATTGAGGACGCATAGCGTGCGGTTAACATTAAAAACGTCAAGTTGACTATAGAATCGGGTACAACTCCCGTGTAACATCAGTGAAGAGACGCCTTGTGCTGACAAATCTGTTGCAAGTATGAAGTTTGAAAGGAATTGCCTGATTGTGGTGACTATACTGGGTGTCTTCTCAAATGTGGGACATTGCCAAGACGAAGATGATGCAAGTTACAGCTTGACGGGTCCTGGAAGCGTGGGTGAGTGAGCCGTTTTCATATGCACATATGTCACGACATTCAATCACTGTGCAAGTCTCTCTTGACTTTCACTATATAAGCTCGCTACCTGTGTGCTTCATGCTCTCACTGTGCATGTGCCACAGTTGATGCATGCTACTTGAACAAGTTGACTAATGATTAGTGGCCACGTTGAAGTGATGTGGGATTGGTGTTGAATGTCATGTACTTAATTAAACTGAATGATTATCTAAGCTTTCTTAATTTATTACTCCCTTCCTTCGCACTCGACACTTCGTAATGACTGTCCGTGTGACAGCAGTTTACTACACGAGTCCACGCCTTTTTATTATTATTCCTTGTAAAATCTTTACATGTTTTCATTCTAAGATGAATCCGACTTGTATAACTGTCCTCAGTTCATGTTGTACATACTGAAAGCCCTTTGAGAATGTGATTCCCCCGGTAAGACATCTCTTCCTGGGATGTTGGTGCTTGTATCGCCGACTCCTTCCCCCCAGATCCGCATACTTTGAGCTAAATACTTGAAAGGAGAGTCAAGGGTTGCTCCTCTATCCACTTTTTTTACACTTGAGGAAATATCCGACGGATTAATTCATGAGTATATATGGAGAGAAGAACAATAATAAGAAGGGCGTCATTATTATTTCTGGCTGCGTGGAGCAGAAGAGAGGTTCTTTACACTTGCTCCCTTTGTTGCCCCTGACATTATTATTATTCTTTGAAACTTCCGACGTCGACGACAGTGCGTCTGATATTAAAGCCCTTGTGTATTTCATTTTTTTCGTCTATGCGTATCAGTCCCATTAGAACACTTTCATCCTCCAGGCTTGACGGCAAGTGCGCTCCAATGTGTGGGACTTCTTGCCATGAGTTACGCATTTCGTTATTGAAATCTCTCAGGATAATCGTCGTCGGCAGTGTGTTCTCCATCATACTAATCCCCTCGTGGCTGTGGGTAATGCAAGTTGACCTTCTCCCGCCGTAGCATCTTAATGGGGACCATATGGAGCGGCATTACTTCTTCAGATATGAGACTGCCACTCTATAGTAATTAATTATAATCCATAGTCACGTACAATGTTTTATTAGAGCTGCTCACAAGGAATTCCACTGCCGACTCGGTATTATAGTGGCGTTTTGGAAAAGCTGCAAAGTTGCAGGATTTGATAATGTAAGCTTTGATTGGATAGACGTGGGGTGAGAATCGCAATCATAGCTCACACAACCTCTTGAAAACCCCTCCAGATATTGTTGCATGCTAAATGGAAACGGCTTCCGACCATAGGGCCGCACAAGTTATTGTTTCGAAAATTCAGAGTCAGTCATGTAATCATTATACTGTTGGAATTTGAGAACGAAAGACGAGTTTCCTCTGGTCATCCTAAACAGTCCGCAGGGGGATTGCAAATGTCTTGTCAGGACCGTCCTAATTAACGATATGGTCGTTCATAACAACTCCATGTCTATCCAAATACTCAAGTCGTTGTGATCTCTCCTGCTCTTTGCTACTTTAAGTGGCACATATAGCTACAAGGATCAATTACTATGCTTCCCTAAAAATTACTACCTGTACCATTGTTCGCTTGTTGAGCTGCATAAATTAATTGTTGTGTATAAATAAGGAATTCATTTGAGACAGGCTGAGCGTCTGTGTACTGGAAGGTCGTTGGGTTTATTTAATAAGCTGTTGTAGCAATGAAATCATTAGGTTAACTTAAGGCACGCGTGCATGAGTTTTTATGAGCATGAACAAGGGATCAGTCTCTCTGTTCCGAGGGAGCATTAAAGTCCTGCTCGTTTGGGTATAAGTACGTACGCGGGGATGCATGCGCCTTTGCAGAGGCAGTCGGGCATTAGACAACGTGCATGTGCATACTTATTTTCTGTATCCTCTCCTCCTGAAGATGGCTAAGGTCTTATTCTTGTCCTCCGATGACTTATGATTCCGAGCTAATGATATTGCATGTAAGTTAGGTCAACAACGGAATGCCGAGGGAGATATTGACTCAGATAGGGAGGCAGAGGAGTGACAAGGAGAATCAATCATGAATTTGTACCAACAACTCCTTTCACAGCTTTAATGTGTGCTAGACTCTGGCTTCTCTGAAGTCTTTAAGGTCTTATTTGAAAACCTCCCGTAGTGAAATTGAGTATGTGTGTGCATGTGTTGAGGTGCATATTTATTCCGTTTGATTTACACACCCGTTCCATTCACTCCAGCGTATAACCACTGTAGATCTCTCTCTCTCTCTCTCTCACTCTCTAGCTTAAGAATCTCGTGACAAGGTGATGTAAATAACTGTGCTTATTTTAACTTGATTTCTATGGAAGTTGTGGAGACAAGGTGCTGTGCGAGCTATTTCAATTAGATTCCATGAGTATGTTGCACACATTTGAGAATAAATTAAAAGAAACCTTGTTCACTGCGCATCATTGGATGAACTTGGAATAGGTGATGGGTATACTATGAATCCAAGCTAAGAATGTGAAGAGCAAGTTATCCATTATATGAGTTGAGAAATGACACACTTTTCCTGGAAAATTACGTGGTGTTTGTGGGAAGAAAGTAAGAGTGGATGGTGATTTTTCGCAAGTTATTCACTCAATTTTTTTTGAAACTCTATCAGATCTTACAATTGATTTTGAACGCAAGGGACTGTTTTAGGTCGCTTGTTTATCATCAGTTCAGTCACCATTCCCTTCATCACTTGACATGATGAATGTCTTCTGTATCCAATGTCTTGGTCACTAATCCAGCACATGTTGCTTGTCCTGTTGCTTGACCTTATTAGGTCTGGTTTTTCTCCGCCATGTGTATGCATATGTATATACAGTAGATCAGCTGTTCTAAGTTTCTATGCCGTCATGAAACAACTTTTGGGATTCAACGAATAATCAAAAGGACCTCTGGAATAGGGATAGCTGGCACAGAAGGCATGCATGAATAATGGGAGTCATTGGATTTGATATGTCCCCTTGCTCCTGACAATGACAGACCTCCTCTCTTTGTGGGTCTTTAAATAGTGCGAACATGTGCTTCATGACGAGTTGCACAATGCTGTAGAAAATTGGCTCGGAGGTCGCTGCGCTGGCAGTCCCTTGGAAGGAGAGTTCAGTCTCTTGCTGTATACAATACGCACGTGCCGTAAGTCATCCTGGGACTTTCTTCATACTGTCGTCTTAGACTAACATTATTGTAAACATGCTTTGTCATCTAAAACTTGGACTGAATTTAACCGTAGCCGTTACCAATGCGATCTTGTTGTTGAGAGGTGAAAAAAGGCCGTCTGTAGCTAACAGCGACGCACGTTACGTGTGTGTCTCTGTGTGTAAAAGTGATGAATGTGATATGCTTAGCTTGATACACTTATACACACACGAGCACGCATCCCCGGACCTACTCGTTTCCACATTTGGGATCATCATTAAGCCATATTTTACTTTATGTTTTGACAAGGGCCGGAGCCAAAATGGAATCATTAAGCATTTCATGTATTTTCATCCTGTCCCAAGCTTCATGACCATAATTCATGGGGTAAAGAACTGTGTTGCATGATAGAGTGAACTACTTAGAAGGGACAGTTTATAAATCTCCCGGTGGTATTGCACCACACAGTGGATTACTATGAAGAACTCCCACCGAAGGATAGGGCTCTCCCAGCACCATCCTGACCTCCGCGTCTGCAACTTAATATTTGCAGGACTTATGCAACGCAGACGGTGGTTTAGCCGAAAGAAAACAATTGTTGCCATAATGAGCTGTGATGAGTGGGCATTTAGAAAGGTGTATGGTTTATCTTAACGAAACATGAGACTTGCTGAGCAAATTGATGGATTGTACAACAGTTGGTCGAAGACATAATTACTCTCCTAACAATTACCCGAAACATCCGACAGTTGACCAACAACTATTGCCCGAAAGTTTCGGGCAATAGTTGTCGGTCAACTGGCCGACGACAGTAACCCGAAACATTCGACATTTGACCGACGACTATTGCCCGATGCTAGTTGACCGTACTGATTCACTCGTACTGATTTAAATCATGGGCATCTTTCGCATGCTAATTCAATGCATAAGGGCTCAATTTTGGCACTGCATAATTACTCGGTTCAATTCTTAATTTTATGTACACATATCACATGAAATAGTGTCGTTTTATAACAAATTTACGACCATGTCTCCTGGCTTTCATACAGATTCCGACTCGGGTTGAGCAATTTTTCTCTTCTTAAGGTCGTCCATTACACACATATAAGTACGGAAAGGACAAGTTCTGAGTTTTGAGTCATGTGTTCTGGCAATAGCCATCGGGCAACTGTCGAATTTTTCGGGTGACTGTCTTCGGTCAATTGTTAGGGGGGCAATTGACGCACAACCCGACCTTCAACTTACAGACGTACGGGATTAAAAAAGTTGAATGTAAATTGAATCATAAAGAATATTATTACTATTATTGTTATTGATATTCAATGGGCCTTACACGTATTCCACTCCTAAGAGGAGTTACAATGTTTAAATTAAGTGGAATCAAGACATCACGACAAGAATATGTAATCATGAATAGCATGGCCATGTCGAGCGGTAAAATGGCGGACATCAGCAGTCCACCCGTTCATAAATCCACAAAACGTTTCCTTTGCCGCATGACCGCACATAAAATGGGGGCCAATCGGGCTCGTTTATGCAACAATGACGGTTCCTTCGGCCGCTGCGGCCATCAGAAACGGTCTGATCGCCAATTTTACGTCAATATTTGACACCGTATTTGTTTCTCAATCAACTTTGGTGACTTATGTGTATGTGTGTTTTTAACTACTTCTTTCTAATTATTTTTTGAAAAGAAATCAGATTTGTTCGCTCGTATGACTTCCGCGCAAGAATGGGCTGCAATAATGATACAATTTGGATCAATAATGGACCTACTACAGAAATGTCTTCCATATTCATGGAATGTTCGATTATTTTATTTCAATGAATCAATTTTTACACAAATTTAAGTGTGTTATTCACTCAAACATGCAATCACATGGTCTTTTAGTGGCAGTTGTTCGTTTACTCGAAATTGAATTTATCAGCCATCTCAGTAAAGCAAGGAAGCTAGGTCATTGGGATAGAGGGTCCAGCCTATCATTTTGGTTTTACGGCGATCATAATTCTCGATTATCTGCCTTGCGGTGGATTGAATGTCGTTCGATTCTACCACGGATGATTGCCACAGCCTGATACCCGCCGATGAATCCATCCGACGTAGGATGGCAGTCTCGTGAACAGTGATATTTTTGCATCAACGCCACATTGCTCCCCTTGTGTCCCGAACATTGGCCAATTACTCATGAAGCCTACGAGCACCATGTGATGATCGCTTTTAACGTCATAGAACGGAGCCCCCTCATCCCCGAAGCAAGTGGACATGTTATTGATGGACTCCACACAGAAATTTCGATCATCCAATCGTTGATTTACTTTTCGGCTGCATTCGTCTAGTGGGATGATTTTACTCGAGATCTCCATCAGCCTGTGATTCTGTTTTTTGCTGTATTTAACTTGTCTGGTACCAAACCCGGCTATCATGCCGATGATTCCTGCAATCCTAAAACAAATGTGAATGCACCTTCTTTATAAGTTGATCAAGTCAGTCATCGAAGTACTCACCAGTTTGGAAGTCTTTGCAGTTCGGCAGGTTGGCAGCAGTGACTCGATTATTAAACCTGATCTGAGGTATTACCTTCACAAGCGCAATATCATCCCCCCGATGAGCGTTGGCGGACAATCTATGGAGTCCAGGAAATTTCAAGTCATTGGCTTCAAATTTAAATCAAACCATTGACAAAGTCTTACTTCTGGTACTCAATTCTGTGATGAATTATACATCGTTCAACTTTTAGCTCTTGCTCGTAAGGCTCTGTTTCGTTAATGATTTCATCTCCAACAATTACAGTGAAGTATTCCGATGGTATCGGTCCACTGTCACTAGCAAAGCAACCTGCTGGACCCACAAGCCAGTCGCGGTTAAGTATAGATAAAACGCAGGTGGTCGAATTCCCGAATTCAGAAGAAATAAGTCGGGCAATGGACGGATATTTTCCTGGACTAGGGATCTGCCCCTCTGAAATCCGGCTTTCCTGTCCCCGTGTCACCTCTACAAGACATGCAACGTAGTTGTAATCAATTCGGGACAAAATTGTTCATTTCGTGCTTACTTTTTAGTGCTAAACTCGCCACAACGACTGTTAGGACGAACTGTTTTCTCGTTTTTCTGCAACGTTCTAAGAACATATTTGCATCTCTTGATTCCGAGTGCGACCCATGAGTTCTTTTCCCTAGTACCATTTTTATGAGCTCCCGATGCGATTACTTTTAAAACGATAGAGAAACCAGCTGCAGTTTTAAAGAGCACGTTTAGACGTAATTATATGTGACGGATGTCCACCAACTTCTTGTGTCAGCAAGTTAATTCTCGCCCATCGTCCTTTTAGTGTACGAGCGTATTTACTGATCCTGGTTATTTCTACAACGCAAAGTTCATCCTTGTTCCAATTTATAATCCTTTACGAGTCAATTGTCCTCTATGTGAACAATTCAATATTTGTCACATTGTTAACTTTTATTGTTGCCCGTAAAATTGTTGAGAAGCGCATCGGTAACCCCTCAAGAGAGGAGATCGTTCGGAGCAGCCAATAGTCTGCGGGAAGTATATAGTCTGTAGACTATATACAGACTATGGTGATCACATGGCGATGATTAGACTTACAATGCTACGGCAAACGTTTGTTGATTAACTCAGTGAAGCTTATGTACGAGAATGGAAGCTTTATATTCCAAGTGAGACTTAGTAGAGCAATGGTCAGTAGCAAAGAGTAGAGCAATGGTCAGTAGCAAAGAGTAGAGCAATGGTCAGTAGCAAAGAGTAGGGCAATGGTCAGTAGCAAAGAGTAGAGCAATGGTCAGGATCATGAATATTGGATCCAGTGGATTCGAGCTCGAACGGTGTTAGAACTAACTTTGAAAGTATCCTCCGTAATGTAATTGCTTTATTGTCCTTTTTAGCCACGGACGTGTGCTTTAAATGAGACCTGAAAAATATGCAATTTGGCCGATGAGCTGGAGGTCACATGAGCTAGATTGACACGAAAGTTATATCATCATAATTGAGTTGATGTGGAAGAGGCCCTTTTGCCACTGCCACTTCCGGATGTCAACTCAGTCAGCCGGATTAAATTGAAAACCGAAAGTAGGTCAACAGAAGGTAGGGAGCCGGGGTGACGTCATCCAATTGCGTCGTTCATTTCGGCTTGTGCAGTATGATGACTCATGCTCGAGGTTGATAGGAAATGGGGAGGACTGGGAAGTGACGCCATAGGGGAACGCCCAGGTGGGCAGCTACAGCCAAAGGGTTTGCGGACCAAGATGTTAGATGTCCGAGAAAATTGAAGAACTCAATGCAAGTTTGCGCTACAAAATAGTTATATTTTTGAACTGAGAAACGACATTACAATTAACAGTTGTCGTAATGTTATTACTACAGCTACAAAATATGGGCTGGGCCACTGGCTTTTCTGTCGAATCTTCTCAGTTCGCACTTGGCGATGTGACAGATGAATATATTCACGGAGAAGTTCCGTGGTTGTCCGCCGTAAAGTTTGCCCTGGTTCGAACATCCCCAGCATCAACTTCCAAAGAACGACCACCGCCAACCACACAAAATCCCAAGCGTCCTGTGTCCCTTTCATCCCCTCAGACAATCACAAGCTTCCATAGAATCATTCCACATCCCCGTGACTTCCACGGTCGACGAAGTCGAGATATTTCACTCAGTGTTCAACACTGTTTTCCAGGAAGATGAGATTCTCAGACTAATATTACAATTACTAATAATGAGTACAGTATATTACTTAACTATATGGGTTTCCCCGCAGAGTGCCTGTAGAATATAGAGACAAAAATTGTTTGCATCTGGTGGAAAGTTTCAGCTCCCAGCCAGAATAGAACTTGTTTTCCTTAAGTCCTCGACTTGTTGAGGTACGTGTTAACCACTGGGCTACACCGGGAGGCAAACAGGGCAGTCGCTATTTCTCTGGAGATGGAAATTGGGTGTGTGTGAGGGGAGTCACGAGGGGGTCGAGAATGGTTGTCAAAGGGGGGTTGCAATTCCGGAAAATTTAGGGAAATTAAATAAATTCAGGGGCATTCAAATAAATTCAAGGAAATTAAATAAATTCAGGGAAATTAAATAAATTCAAGGAAATTAAATAAATTCAGGGAAATTAAATAAATTCAGG